>JAVTVY010047355.1:0-24951 GCA_036873755.1 Hanleya hanleyi | reverse complement strand
GAGATAATTACAAAGTTATTTCAAGTGTGATATATTATCGATATTACGGAATAATGGTAGTTATTTTGTGGAGTTCAGTTTGTTCTACACGCTGCAAAAAAAGAAGATTTATGCAGAGTTACCTACTTATTTTTGAGAAGCGCCGAATAAGACGACTAATTAAAATGGACAGGCTATAGTATACATTCTAAGTATTAATATATTTGGAACGTTCGCTTGGACGATCCTATAGCTAGTAAACTTGGACGATCCTATAGCTCGTATACTTGGACGATCCTATAGCTAGTATACTTGGACGATCCTATAGCTAGTAAACTTGGGCGATCCTATAGCTCGTATACTTGGACGATCCTATAGCTCGTATACTTGGACGATCCTATAGCTAGTATACTTGGACGATCCTATAGCTAATATACTTGGACGATCCTATAGCTAGTATACTTGGACGACCCACTAGCTAGTATACTTTCTAAGTATGAATACATTTCGATAATATACACAGACTATTCTCTGTGAACGACGATTGGCTGTTGAATGTGCGATCTGACATTCACGCTTGTGTATAATCCAAGTTTGACTCTTACAGATTGGACGAATGTATGTCATACAGAACACTTTATATTTCATATATGGAGACATTACAAGGGCATAGACAAGTTGTCAGGTTTGGGGGGGCTTGAGGGGGGGAGAGTGTGAGAGGGGGGTATCCCCCCTCGCAGCTTAAGGGTTTTTTTAAAAACTTGATGGTAAATTGGCACTCTCTGGGAGCATCTGAGTAATATAACATTGTAACAACTGAACCTTGATTTATGCCAAAATGTCTCATAACAATGACGATCACTGCAATGATATACAAGCTGAAATGATCATTCAGTCTCAGGTTTGCATTATGATTCAAGTTAATCCTTGGACAATACTATCCTGCCACGATAGCAGCGGATGGCTGCATTGATGCGTGGCTGAGCACATGAGCTCTGGCTGAGCACATGAGCTCTGGTTCATTAACCCAATCTGGCCTAGGCGATTTGGGGTGTATCGCAGCCTTTGAATTTACCCCTGATTCTCTACCCGGGGGTATATGCAAATAAGCTCGAAATGACCACAATAAGCTAAGCTTTAAAGTCACCAAGTTTCAGCTTCCTCGGTTTTGTCGTTTCGGAGCAGCAGAGAAAAGTTCACTTGGGGGGCACTTTCCGCCCTACCTCCCCCGCCCCCCCCCCCCACCCACCCCCACAACAGGCCAGGTAGGGTTAATCGGGTTGCTTTGCTATCTTTTTAACATAGGCAATATTTATAATCGATGATAACTGGGCTATTTTCGACTATATTTTTGTATATCTCTTGTTTGTGATTAAAAAAATACTGAACAAATGACTGGGATCTCAACTGAAAAACGAAACAAGTTTATAGTGAAAAAGATACGAAAAATTCTGCTCACCGGAAGTTTTGATGTTTTTCGTTCAAATAGGCGGTATTTGATTGGATTTGGAGCACACTATTCCATTCTCGGAGACGATTGGAGCCCGAAATCGTCAATCTATGGCTTTGGTCACTGATCAATTACAATCTTATTTTAGGCCTAATGCACTGGCGGTGATAAGTTTACTTCTCCGGTATTAATTGAATAAGATCTTATATGCTATGTTAGCTTTCTTTTTCTTTCTTTCCTTTTTTCGTTTGTTTGGTTGGGTTTTTTTTTGGGTTTTTTTGCCGGCCGTCAAAATTTGGGGGGGCTGCCCCCCCAAGCCCCCCCTTATCTACGCCCTTGATATTATGCGAATAAAGACTTTTTCATAGTTTTGTCTTTTGTGTATAAATTGTCCACATGAGATGATTTCAAGAATCAGTAATTTGCAGCACTATTATGACTCTGAGGTTGAAAGTGAATAGTCTGGTAGGTCTGAGAAGGGTTGCTCAACATATGGACGTAACTGGCTGCTTCGCGCCACCTCCCAGCCAAAGGATATATGAGGGTTACATACGTAAAATTCCCTCGCGTGTGACGGTATTGAAGCCGACTATTTTCGACCCAAAACATGTCAACTGATATTTTTCTTGCAGAATGTATACTGAAATATCAACTACCTACTTGTAACAGAGCGTATTCTAGCTTCTTGATTGCAGCTACATCACGCCAGTAACCCTGCGAGCTGCAGTAGATCTTAGACAACTTCGCCTGTGCAGGGTGTTGGCTCCAGCAAACACGTAGCTCGCTTGGACAGCAGTTTTGATAAATGGAACAGCCGTACAATAGCCCCCGCCGTCACCGTGAAGCCAAAGTCTTCCAAGTCTGTCCCTGTATACGTCCTGCAGCATATACCGGTACTTCGCAGAAATTTATCCCAAATTATCATGTCAGGAATGCTGCAATATCAAGTGGCTTCCAATGTGTCCTCCACACTCTTATGCTGTTAACTAAGAACATTTTTATCAACAACAAGTAACAATCCAAACAACTTCATATACATAGCACACTCCTAATGTTCTTGATAATTTTCCGCTTGTGGGGCCAGAGTAACACTGATCTTGCTTATATTCCATGAGACATTATGAAAATATTGCCTTGGTGTGAGGGGAATAGGCAGTTTTGTTGCCCCGAGGTTGTGCATATTGCCCGAGCCGCAGGCGAGGGCAATATGCACAGCCGAGGGGCAACAAAACTGTATATTCCCCTCACAGCAAGGCAATAATTTCATTATTATATTTATCAACTTAATTCTGTGCTAATCTATTATCCGTCGAGCAAAATATTGTTTTATGTTTTATTATGCCAGAGCGCTATCCTTCTGAGTTCGTTGTTTTCAGTGGGCAACCGCCTGCAAGTCGTAACATAATTTATCATGCACGAGATTTCATTGATTCGGAGCTGCTTCACTACTATCGTGTAAATCTGGCAACGCACGTATAGTTGTTCGAAGGCGCTTGTTAGTTACTCCAATAATGTGCTTGGGTACGGTTCAACTTACAATTAGATGGGGGGGGGAATATTTATTTCTGCTGTATTCTGCAGTTAAACTCAGCTCGACGAGCTACTCCGTGATCGTACCGTATCGTATCGTATCGTTTGCAGAGCAAGCGAGAGAACGGGGCGACCTCTGTTGTAATTATCTCCCTTTGGTGTATATTCCATGGGGAGTGGAATATGCAGTTTCAGCGGGCAATATACACCCACGTGACCGGAGAATATGCAGTTTTATCTCATTACAAATTATATAGGGAAACACTCTAATAAATATAATAATATCTTTTATTCTCTCCCTCTGGTAATTGACCTCAAGTTTGTTATGTGACACATCTTTTATGTGACATATTTTCCTCTCTGATTTTTCCACCGAGCAGAAGGTCATTTTTAATGTTTTCCTGATTATTGCCTAACATTATCTCACTCAAATATGGCGTGGAACGCGACACATGGTCTCTCCTAATGTATTCCCTCCTACATTTGTAATCTTAAGGATGTCCGCTGGTGGTAAATCAAAGTGATTAACTTTTTTTTAATAATGTGAGTTTTTGCATTCATAATTGTGTAATATGAGGAAAAACAAAGAAAAAATATCGATCGGTGTGCATTTCTTAGTTAGAGACGCTGTTAAATAGACTGACCCATGCTCCATTTGATAACCCAGAAAACATAGGGAATAGGTTTGGTTTTGAAGCCTATTCACGAGAAAATCATATAACTAGCATTTAACATTTTCTTATATTCTAACTGTTTGAAGACAATCAAATCAAATTGTATGAATGTTGCTGCATAAAATTCTCGGCTAGAAGACTTTTAAAGGAAATCCCTATCTCTTAACCTAGGAAAGGGAGATAATCTACTGAGAAAAACAGGCAAAAACATGAAAAATGACTGCTAAAGCCCAAAACAACCAGCTGACTACCTTAACTGATTTCCTGATCAAAACACGGACCTCGATCATTGACCCAACTTCTGTTTGCTTCCAGTTCCCTCTACCGGATCGTGACACAATTTGCAATTTTGTTCATCTGAATTCGGAGAACAGTCACTTACTGTTTGAGGAGAGGTCATAAACAAGGCCGCTAGAGTCAAGGTGATAGAAAGACCATTTAAACTTTACAGCGGCAACAGTCAAATCATCTTATTTTGTTCGGCATAAAATTGGCGGAATGACACGAATCAATGATAAATCTCAAGACACCAAAGTATAACGACAGACCGTACCTTTTTTAATAAGACGTTTCCTGTAAGTCATTATTCTGTACTAATATAGACACACGATCCAATCGGTAAATCAGACCTTGAACATGTTTAAAGCAATTCCTTGAGTTTTATCTCATGCCCATATTTACACGGAATTTTCCAAATGTAGAAATCCAAGTAAAACATAACCGAACTGAAGTAAAGAGGAAATAAACGGTTAGTTGGATACATGTACTAGGAATATTCTGAAAGTATTGGATTATTCACTAAATATTCTCTATTCTATATATCATATCAGGACTTGTAGTGGGTGTAACGAGGATATGTTTTCCAGATACCAGTTTAATGAAAACAGGATGAGTGAGTGAATAGGATTTAACGTCGCTTTCAACAATATTTCAGTCATATCGCGACGAACCAATTAAGCACCACTCAGCCAAGTTGTGTTCCTGCTGCTTCAAAGAAGAAATCTTTGAAGCAACATGGAACCAGACACCCTCCATCCACTCTGTACAAGACTGAGGACAGCACACAAGACACAGACAGGACGCGTACATGGTGCAATAAAGAGAAGTGATACTACAGAGCTAGACATCACATTACACCGTCAGAAGAATTGGGTCAAATTGACCAGACATGTTTGGGTATAGACCGGACGGACCCACAGATTTTGTGTCATATTCCATTTTGACCCAAACACTTTGGGCCCTTTTGACCCAACTATTTTGTGTACGTCACGTCTATACCCAGAAATTCTGACAGTGTATGAAGTTCCTGAAGCATCAGGAACCCGAAAACATGCATCTCTATATTTATATATCAATATACTTCTCAATGTATGAATGCATTTGAGTTACTGAATAATTATCAAAATCAAACCCTTTGGGGAAAAGAGTCACATGGCAGAGCGCAGGTACCAGCCCAATTCGGTTAATCCCCCAGTGGAGTTGGAATCCGCGAACTGCAAAATAGGTCTCTGGCACTAAATCCAAGAGTCATAAATCACTCAACCTCGTTTTATATAGGAGAAGTAATAATATTATATCAGCCATGCATGATTGAGAAAATGATTCTTGACTCGACCAGTGAATTTTGTGGTTGGAATCGGGAACGGGATCAGATTTGTAGACGTTATCCACCGGGTTATTTATTGGAAAGTTGTCCGCTACCAATCATCCCTGATCGATGTCTACAGGACGTGGGTGGTCATGATTACTTGTGCTGCTGAAACCTGTAGAAGGAACCTTTACAGAAACTCTGTGATTGATTGAAATTCCTTCCAGTCCTTCAATAGGCCAATGGAAATCCATTCACCACTTTTAAAACTGGGATGCTTCGTGGATGTTTCCTCTATGTATGTGGACTTTCTCTGACAACTATCAACAATCGTTTTCTCCAGAAAAAGCGACAGCGATAATTCATCTCTCGCCTTTTGCAAATGGTACAGAAAGGGGTAGTACGGTACACGCAGATCTGCATATATGGAGAATGACCTTACCAGAATCTCAGAGGCAGCTGGCCTGTGTTTAATGAGACCAGCGGGATGAGACCCAATCTTAATAAATTAATAATCTATCAATGCTCCCCAGCCGTACATGCCGCTATATAGGATCTTACGTATTTCAATTGAATTTGGTGTTCTGAGCGCCCATACCATGGATATTTAATAGCATTATGACATCATGGTCGCATCGGGACTCATCCATTTGCAGTCGGAGGGGGGGGAGATAGGTTCACTGTGTCCATTTACTCCAATGTTTACACCAAAGATCAGTCCATATATCTACCCCGTGTTATGGTGCCACAATATCGGGACCGCGACAGCATGAAAAGACAGCCCGAAAGCGAGCCGGCTAATTCGGCTGAGCCAACCAAAAATTCGCTGTATTCAATGCTTCCTTCAAAGCCTTCTCGGGATTGGTTAACACACGAGTTACTGTAAGCCTGTTAGATCCCACAAGCGACATACCCAAATGGAGAGCAGATGGAATTTAATTGTGATGGAGTTCTCGAATTTACTCGCAAAATATATTGGTAGCATGAAAAATCTGTATTGCGTGCGAAAATAAGGGAGATTCAACGATAATCTTTGCATAATAACGAAAAACTCTGAAAATAGTTAAGAGTAGCTCTGAAAAAGGCGCACAAATTCCTTGGGTGAGGGGGCGTTATGTCAGTGAAGAAAGAAATTAATTTATTTAATTGTGCACAAAAATCTAAGTTTGCAAGGGCAAAAAGTTTTAAATTGTTCAAAAGTCAAAAGTCAAAGAAAACAGCGTCGACTAACGTTTGAAATTGGGCTTTCATCTGTTTTGTGGACTTTTTAGTATATATTTAAGCATGTATTTCTTAATATATTAAAACATGATACCTGGAATCAAGGGAAACGCAATATTTTCGACATCATCATATCTGGTATCACATCGAAGCAGTTTTACCGTTCAAGGTGTTTTGTTTTAGATGTGTTAAATAGTCCACGCTAAATTGTATGCGAGAAAGCCCAAAAAGACGAAAGCCCAATTTCAAAAGACGCTGATTTACGTGTCTTTAGAATCTGAGCGTTAACAAACTTGTCTGTTCGGAAAAGAAATTATTGGACAGAATTGAAGAATATATTGTTTGCTTTACTAACGTAACACCAGAGTTGTTCGTATGTCCCCTTAACTACTGCTTCCGACATTTACTCTTTTTCATATTCTCCAGTAATTAAAACATACATACAATCTGTCTAATATAGATAGAGATGCTACATATGTAAAACAAATGATACTATTGGGATTGGGTTGAAGCTAAACTCAATATGTCGGAAATACATACATGGTTGACCAAGTTAAATGGTGGTATATTTACAGGTAGTGGGTAGGACAATTTGTCAAGCTAAAGTAGCACAGTAAATTCTTTGTGGGCGTTTGTACCGTGCATTATGTATAGCATATCACACCATGTACACAATATTTCTCGAGTGTCAGGCGATGTCAATAACTTTAGTCATCTATTATATAAAGTGTCACTTGTTTTCCGTTCCTTCTTTCTATCTGACAAATAAGGCAGCTGTTGTGGAAATCCATGACAGTTACCTAATCCAATATTCGCAATCTCACATGGCGAAGACATGAAATATAACGGAATTGAAGCTTTTGAGACACCACATAATATTGGAACTCAACAATATTTCCCACTTCCTTAGCATTGCTATCTTCGAGACTGAATCTGGACATTACAGTTGACCTTAATATCAAATTGCTTTCTTTTCACCAAGTCTACACTCCTTTGCTCGAGCCGGTGATACCACATAGAGAAACGCAGTTAATTTACTTCGAAACGGATAGACAAACACACCTCGGAATAGATGTTTTATTTATCAGGAGTTGGAAGTATGCGTGAGCATTTTTCATATTCGCAATCTTAAACACCAAAAGTGTAAGAACAGCAATATTTTCAACTATATCCTGATTTCAGATCTTGGCCTTAAAACTTTTGGCCTCAAACTGGACAAAGATTTTTTCTGTCTCATAAATAAGGTATTGTCGAAGTTTGATTACATACAACTGGAGACATTGCACCGATATCCAAAGTTAACAGGCAGATATACTTTCTTTTGAAACGATGAGAGGGTAGCTGAAGGTGTAAAGTTGTCAGGCCTAATAAACCTAACCACACACATCCGATTGCGAGAGCTATGTGTTGGCCCGATACAGTCAGCTGTTAAAGCGTACCGTCGTACCAAACATGAATGACGGGCCTGTTGTACGCAACCAACGTCTGTCTATTATGGAAGACGGTAGCCTCGCGTTCTCGACTTCTCGCCTCGCGTTCTCGACTTCTCGACTTCTCGTGCCAGCAAAATACAGGGCGAGTATGCGAGAAAGCGAGTGGCCGCTACCGTCTTTCATAGTCTATGGCGAATTTCAATGAGATTCAAAGATAATTTTACTCTGGTTCACATAATACGCTGACACTAATCTCGGATTGGCACAGATGAAACATATTACTCCTCAAATAAGCATTTCTTGTAACACTCCAGTCAAATAATCATGCCTTTTTAGAGTCTTTATGTCGGCTGCAATGAGAGAAAAACTTCGCCACTTGGATTTCTACATCCACCTTGACCGATACCTCAGTTATCTGAAGTGATTACAACACATATAAGGGAAGTGGGAAGAGGTATCGACATACTGACAGAGCCACATGACTTCACAGTATAGTCTTTTGGTTAACCTATTCAAAAGCCCATACCAAGAATCTAACGATTCGTGATATGTGTTTTATCTCAGGTACACTTTTATTGTACATGTTCATGTGGCAACTTGGATAACATGACCACACGGCCCCTAGCACCGGCCTAAGCGGTATTAGATACAAAACTAGAGAGCTAAGATGGAAATACTCTGACAACTCGTATATTGGTAATTGGTGAGCTGTGTCGCTGTGACAACTCATTCACTGGGGATTGGTGAACTGTATCGTCGTCACATGAAAATGACGGCATTTAACACAAAAGACTAGTCTGTAAGCGGAAGAACGTTCGACGATCGCACATATACGTTTAAGATGTAAAATATTGGAAGCAATCGCTCATTGAGTAGGAAAATGCTTAAAATTGAAATATTTTCCATTTGTACTCTTTAAATCAAAATGTAACAGGTAGTAGAACTCTTTTTGAGTTGTCATTTATGCCAAATCAATGTAAGATGACATATCTGCATTATTTGTCGCGTTATTTATCTTTCATAGTTATACTGCGACTATTTAATAGAACAGTATGATGACCTATCATTATCTTTCATAGTTATACTACGACTATTTAATAGAACAGTATGATGACCTATCATTATCTTTCATAGTTATACTACGACTATTTAATAGAACAGTATGATGATCTATCATTATCTCTCATAGTTATACTACCACTGTTTAATAGAACAGTATGATGATCTATCATTATCTCTCATAGTTATACTACCACTGTTTAATAGAACAGTATGATGATCTATCATTATCTCTCATAGTTATACTACCACTGTTTAATAGAACAGTATGATGACCTATCATTATCTGTCATAGTTATACTACCACTATTTAATAGAACAGTATGATGACCTATCATTATCTTTCATAGTTATACTACCACTATTTAATAGAACAGTATGATGACCTATCATTATCTCTCATAGTTATACTACCACTGTTTAATAGAACACTATGATGACATATCATTATCTCTCATAGTTATACTACCACTGTTTAATAGAACAGTATGATGACCTATCATTATCTGTCATAGTTATACTACACTATTTAATAGAACATGTATGATAATACCTATCAGTATGATGACCTATCATTATCTGTCATAGTTATACTACCACTATTTAATAGAACAGTATGATGACCTATCATTATCTCTCATAGTTATACTACCACTATTTAATAGAACAGTATGATGACCTATCATTATCTCTCATAGTTATACTACGACTATTTAATAGAACAGTATGATGACCTAGCATTATCTCTCATAGTTATACTACGACTATTTAATAGAACAGTATGATGACCTATCATTATCTGTCATAGTTATACTACCACTATTTAATAGAACAGTATGATGACCTATCATTATCTGTCATAGTTATACTACCACTATTTAATAGAACAGTATGATGACCTATCATTATCTGTCATAGTTATACTACGACTATTTAATAGAACAGTATGATGACCTATCATTATCTCTCATAGTTATACTACGACTATTTAATAGAACAGTATGATGACCTATCATTATCTGTCATAGTTATACTACGACTATTTAATAGAACAGTATGATGACCTATCATTATCTGTCATAGTTATACTACCACTATTTAATAGAACAGTATGATGACCTATCATTATCTGTCATAGTTATACTACCACTATTTAATAGAACAGTATGATGACCTATCATTATCTCTCATAGTTATACTACCACTATTTAATAGAACAGTATGATGACCTATCATTATCTTTCATAGTTATACTACCACTATTTAATAGAACAGTATGATGACCTATCATTATCTCTCATAGTTATACTACCACTATTTAATAGAACAGTATGATGACCTATCATTATCTTTCATAGTTATACTACCACTATTTAATAGAACAGTATGATGACCTATCATTATCTTTCATAGTTATACTACCACTATTTAATAGAACAGTATGATGACCTATCATTATCTTTCATAGTTATACTACCACTATTTAATAGAACAGTATGATGACCTATCATTATCTTTCATAGTTATACTACCACTATTTAATAGAACAGTATGATGACCTATCATTATCTCTCATAGTTATACTACCACTATTTAATAGAACAGTATGATGACCTATCATTATCTCTCATAGTTATACTACCACTATTTAATAGAACAGTATGATGACCTATGTGGACTTTCTGTGACAACTACATGTATCAACAGTCGTTTTCTAAATAAAAAGCGAAAGCAATAATTCATCTTCCGCCTTATGCAAATGGTACAGAAAGGAGTAGTACGGAATATGCAGATCTGCATATATGGAGAATGACCTTACCATAACTTGCAGTTACCAGAATCTCAGAGGCAGCTGGCCTGTGTTTAATGACGCCAGTGATAAGAGGCCCAAACCCGATAAATTGTGATGGAGTTCTCGAATTTACCCGCAAAGTATACTGGTAGCATAGCAAATGTGTATTGTGTGCAAAAATAATGGAGATTCATCGATAATATTTGCATAATAACGGAAAACTCTGAAAATAGTTCAGAGTAGCTCTGAAAAAAGGCGCAAAACTCCCTTTCTGAGAGGTGGGCGTTATGTCAGTGAAGCCAGAAATTAATTTCTTTAATCGTGCAGAAACATCTGAGTTTGCACGGGCAAAATACTCAAGTTTTAAATTGTTCAAAAGTCAAAAGTGACAAGTTAGGGTCAGGCTCCGACGACTTGGGGTGAAGAAGACGACGGGCTGACACATCCATGGAGAGGCTCCAACGACTGGGGGTATATACCGAGAGAGCCTTACAGCCATGACGTTCCGACGACTGGGGTTGAAGGAGACGGCGGGCTGCCACATTCGTGGAGAGGCTCCAACGACTGGGTGCCATATATTGAGAGAGCGTTACATCCGTAACGTTCCAACGACGGAAGAGGAGAAGGGCCAGCAGTCAGGCCGCCCTTATACCCAGAAGAGAAGGGCCAGCAACCAGGCCGCCCTTACCGCGTACCCATGCAAATCTAAATCTCAACTGTAACTGTAAAATTATATGTATACACTCTTATATTATTTGTATATACCATCAAGCTTATATGCACACACTTTCTTATATTACTTGCATATAATATCAAGTCCATTTGCATACACTCTCCCAGTGTCTGTATATATATGTAAATCTCATTCCACTGCATAACGTTACATCTCCTTGGACATTCTGTCTAAGCCACGCGGTATAACGTTACATCTGCTTAGACATTCTGTCTAAGCCACGCGGTTCTACGCTATTATCTGTAATCGCGTATACTATTTGTGCAGAATATACCATAATAGACCTTTACATCAGCGTCAGTCATCCTTGTAGGGTTGTGACCATCTCTTCCATCCCCTGATCTCTACTAGTGAAGGGGTTAACTACGGTGACGGCCAGAAAGCCAGTGGGCAATCCCGGTTATTGATTCGTTTTCTCGTAAACACCACGACTGGTTCTGCTCGTACACGTTACACGTTAAAAACTGGTGGCAGCGGTGGGATCTGGACTGATCTGCAACAGAAGAGAACAGCCGACTACTTGAGATGACCGACAACGACGTGCCGACAACGCCATTAACCATGAGTTCTCCAGCGACCACACCGAGACGTCCGGACATAGCGGGTCTACGGGCTATCCTACAGGGGAGAGGGCGATCGAGGATGGGGTCACCTGGGTCTGCGACGCTGGCGTCGACAGAAGGCGTGGGGCCGGTGGGAGCACCGTCCGAGCTGTCAACGCCCGCCATCGTCGAGACCGAGACCTCGTTGACCAATCGAGCGCTGTTAGAGGGCCTCTAAAGTTTACAGGCACAGATGCATACCATGCAGGCTACGTTCAATCAGTCGATGGTAGGGTCCCCAGAATACACCTCCAGACCTAGGATAGAAGGGGAGAGTACTACCAGAACCTCCATCGACCAGCCTATCCGGGAACAGACGTTTTGCGACCGGGTCGCAGAGGGTCGCAGGGGCTTGCGACCGGATCGCAGGAGGGTGGCATTCAGCGGCCGAGGAGAGGGGACATCCCGCCACCGCCGTGGCTGAGACAACGGGGACAGAGGCAACCACGTTTACTTCCCGCACAGAAGTGCGCCTTTCAGCGGCTGACACTATTGGGACGGCCAGAGTTACGACCAATCCCCCTTCCCGTAAGAAGTGGGTTAAGGCTTCGACATATGATGGGGATACGCCCTGGAGAGATCACCTGGTACATTTTGAGCATTGCGCAGCCTTGAACCGGTGGACGCCGGAAGAGAACGGACAACACTTGGTCGTCTCCCTGCGGGGGCCAGCACAACAGGTTCTCTCCAGTCTGAAGATGAAACCAGGGGAGGCAAACTTCATCTGCCTACGTGATGGCTTGGAGAGACGCTTCGCACCCCCTAACCAAACGGAGCTGCATAAATCCAAGTTTAGGTCAAGGCGACGACAGAGGGGAGAAGGTCTACCTGAACTGGACCAAGCTCTGGTGAGACTCGGTCAGATGGCTTACCCAGACACAGGTGATGAGGTCCAAGACACCTTGTCCCGTGACCAATTCTTCGAGGCAATTGGAGAAGACCTACGGTTTAAAGTCTGTCAGTGCCGCCCGGCGTCCCTAGACGAGGCTGTCCATGCCGCAGTGGAGGTAGAAGCCTTCAAGGACGCCCAGCGTCGACGCCCCGATCCCACGGCAAGAGCCGCTGCATGAGAAGATATACCGGCTGACGTTTCTGATGATGATGAAGACGCACAGGCCCGACTGCGAGCAGAGATTGCTACCCTGATGGAAGAATATAAGAGGCGCTTCCCGGGACGGGGGCGCTCAAGTTCAAAGTGAGGGCAGAGGGCAGGACGACAACCACGACGGAGATGTTGGAGGTGCGGAGAAGACGGCCATTTTAGGGCGGCGTGCCCGAGACGTTCACCCTCTCCGCCCCCGAGATGACCGTCCGGGACCGAGAACCCACCAAAGCCCCAGGGACCCTGCGCTTCATAACCAGGGAGAAGCAGGGCTATACCTACCCGCGTCCATCAGGCCGATGAAGGTGATGTGCTGTGTGGACTCCGGAGCATCTATCTCATTGATCAGCCGCTGGATATGGGAACAGCTTGACCCAGATGTGAAACCAGCCCTTCGAGACTCCCGGTACCAGTCCATCAAGGTGGCTGACGGTTTCCATATGCCTTTACTCGGAGAGGGAGACTTCAGGATATCGATCCGAGGGACGGTGTGGGAGCACACGCTGGTTGTAGGGGATTTGTCCATCGACGCCATCTTGGGATACGACTTCCTGTATCGCCACGGCTGTATACTTGACGCAAGAGTCCATCGATTGAAGCTGGGGGGCAAGTACCTGCAATGCGAGGTCGTAGGAAGTCTCGATTGGTATCGTTTGGCCCTGGCTGAGGCCATCACCATACCGCCTAGAACCCAGATGCTCGCCCCGGCCAGGGTGGGAGACGCACCGCCGGGGGAGATTGGACTAGTAGAGGGGGAGCTCGCATTTACCAAGAAGACCGGCCTAGTCCTGGCGAGAACACTTTCTCGAGTTACATCTGATGGTAGTGTGCCTATTCGTATGCTGAACGCTTCCGACGAGTCCACCGTCATCCACGCTGGTACCTTCTGCGGTAGTATGTCCACAATAGGTGATGTTCCGGAAGAGCCTACAGCGGCGAGGGCGCGGACGACGACCCTGCCGGCATATATGCAGCCTCTGTTGGAGAGTGCAGCCCAGCTGAGGGAAGTTGAACAAATGCTAAGTAGACACGTTGGTTTGTTTGCTGCCGATGACGATGACCTTGGGCGTATCACCAGGGTGCAACGTCAAATAAAGACGAGAAATGCGCCCCCG
Organism: Hanleya hanleyi; assembly: GCA_036873755.1. NCBI lineage: Eukaryota > Metazoa > Mollusca > Polyplacophora > Lepidopleurida > Hanleyidae > Hanleya > Hanleya hanleyi. Next base: position 10,673 of record JAVTVY010047355.1, on the reverse strand, counting down.
ACTCGTATTCCACCTAGAAGACCGCCCCTTCTTGCCCGATGGGAGATTGACAAGCAGGTTGACGAGATGTGACGACGAGGTGTGGTGGAGCCCTCTGAGGGACCGTGGTCGGCTCCTGTCGTCCTGGTAAAGAAGAAGAACGGTAAATCTCGATTCTGCGTCGATTATCGGGCCCTGAATGACGTCACAGAGAAAGACGCATATCCTCTGCCGAGGATCGATGACAGTCTTGACGCACTGAACGGTGCACAGTGGTGGTCTACCCTCTACCTGATGTCCGGATACTGGCAAGTTGAATTGGCGTCTGAAGACCGAAGCAAGTCCGCGTTTGCTACCAGGAAAGGCCTTTACCATTTCCGCGTTATGCCGTTCGGGCTGTGCAATGCCCCGGGAACCTTCAAACGCCTGATGGAGGCGGTATTGGCTGGACTGCACTACAAGACTTGCCTCATTTACCTCGACGATATCATCGTGTTCGGGAAGAGGTTTACCGAGATGCTGGCCAACTTGGAGGTGGTGTTCCAGAGACTACAGCTTCACGGGCTGAAGTTGAAACCCTCCAAGTGTGTCATTGGCGCCCGGAAGGTCACCTACCTGGGACACGTCGTGTCCGGAGCTGGTATCGAGACGGAGCCGGAGAAAGTCCAGGCTGTCAGAGACTGGCCCACCCCAGTCTCCCAAACCGAGGTACGGAATTTCCTCGGATTGTGTAGCTATTATCGGAGGTTCGTCAAAGACTTTGCGACCGTGGCAGCGCCTCTGCATCAACTTACCCAGAAGGAGAAGAGCTTCGTGTGGACCGACGATTGTCAGATCGCATTTGAGACCCTGAAGGAGAAGATGATAGCGGCGCTCATCCTGGCCATGCCTGACATGTCTAAACCGTTTATCCTGGACATGGATGCCAGCGGTTGGGGCATCGGAGCCGTTTTGTCCCAAGAGATCGACGGACAGGAGAGAGTGGTGGCCTATGGCAGCAGGGTACTCACCAAGGCTGAGAAAGCCTACTGTGTGACCAGGCGCGAACTCCTGGCGGTGGTCCACTTCGTTAAGTCGTTCCGGCATTACCTCTACAGGAAGGAGTTTCTACTGCGCACCGATCACGGGTCCTTGAGGTGGCTCATGAGGTTCAAAGAGCCGGAGGGCCAACTCGCAAGGTGGATCCAAGCTCTGTCGACCTATTAATTTGACATCGTCCACCGACCGGGCCGTAAGCATCAGAATGCTGACGCGATGAGCAGACGTCCGTGCAAGCAGTGTGGTCGTCCCTCCGAGACCGAAGACGGAGAGACTGCGGCGGCCATAGCTTTGACCAAATCTCCACCCAATGAGGGCTTTGCAGCGGCCCAGGCTGCAGACCCCGAGCTACTTCCGGTGATTGAATAGGTGAAGGCTGGTACCAGACCTCGGTGGGACCTAGTCTGTCAACACAGCGGGGTAACGAAAGCGCTGTGGGGAGCCTACGACGCTTTGGCCCTGGAAGGCGATCTCCTAGTGCGACGTTGGTATGACGTGCGAGGTCGGGAAAAGGCTAAGTTACTGGTGGTCCCGAGGGCCCTTCACAAGAGGATACTCAAGGAATGTCATGACAGCCCGACTGGAGGACACCTCGGTGTGTTCAAGACCTTAAAGAATGTGCGACAAGCGCACACCTGGGTCGGCCTGCAGCGTGACGTTCGACAGTGGTGCCGGAGCTGCGACACGTGCAGCCGGAGGAAGCAGGCCGGGAAGAATCCCCGAGGACAACACCGCGGGATGATGACGGGATGCCCCAGAGAACGTATTGCCGTGGACTTGATGGGCCCTCTCTCCCTGACGACGAGAGGAAATCTGCATATTGTGGTCATCTGTGACTATTTCACGAAGTGGGTGGAGGCTGCTGCGCTGCCGGACCAAGAAGCGGAGACGGCGGCCCAGGCTGTGATTGACCTGTATTACAAGCGTCTAGTCCGTCATTCATAATCCAGCCGTCGTCCATTAGAGAATATCCGCGTCCATAATCCAAAGACCTATTCCATATTCCATATAACAGTATTAGCACCAAATTCAAAAAGACAATCATTGTATACATAAAAATAGGCTTGTTTCCTGCAAGAGAGAAGCGGTCCACAGTTTTCAATGACGTCGGCAAGACATCATGATGTTTAAAAAAAATCCGTATCGCTGATCAGTATTCTTAATCCATAATATTCGTTGTAAAGTCTTCATCTAAAGAATGATGTATCTCAGTCACGCTTTGATTGTGACTGTTCATATGAATACCATGAGGATCTTGAAGTACATGGGTTCACACGGCCCCTAGCCCCGGGTTAAGCGGAATTAGACACAAGTTACGAAACGTAACGCCATAGATCTTGCACGCTTGGTTCGTATTTTGCTATCAGCATGCGATATGTATCGCCAAATTTGAGGAACTTTGAGTGGAGGCGCTTGGTGGAATAGCCCTGTTTTATAAGTTTCTGCAACAATGTTTTGTGACGTTGATTAATTTCATCACATTTAACACAGGATCTAGCAAATGCTACTAAGCGAGATATGTATACGCCATATGCAGGTCCCACTGGAATATTACTATCCAGAAAGGGATGTCAGACTCTGGGCCAGATGCTTCATGCTAGTGTCGCCCGCCACCCCGACGATTGGGATGTATATATTCCACTGACGCTGATGGCGTGCCGTGCAGCCGCACCGAGACAACGGGGTATACGCATAATATGATGACGTTTGGCCGGGAGGTGACTATACTAGCTCACCTGACAGTCGGAGCTCCCCTTAGTGAGGGGACGGAGCCAGTACCGTGGGTCGGGGACCTTCGTGTCCACTTAGTCGACGTCCACGAGGATGCGAGGGAAAACAGTGGGAAGGACCTGAGACGGCAGAAGCGTCTGTACAACCTGAAGGCCAAGGCCCAAAGATTCGTCCCCGGGGACCAGGTCTATCTGCACACCGTAGTGACCCGGACAGGGCAGATTCGGAAGCTTCGAGACCGGTGGCTGGAACCATTTGTGGTGGAGGCGGCGTGGTCGGACGTTACCTACCGGATCCGGAGTGACGACGGGAGGCGACAGGTCGTGCACGTCGACCGGATCAAACCATCAACGATGGTGCAACGTCAGGGAGCGGCAGTGACGACGACGGCGGCGACCAGCAGGGGATGAAACCGGCCCACGAGGGTCCCTACGCCCTGACACACCCGGTCGCCGTGCAGCCACCCACGGGCCAGCCCCAGACGAACCGGAGTGGACGCGTCATCCGGCAGCCGGCCTGGCAGGCCAAGTTTGAGTTACAGCCGTGGGGGACGCCGGATAGCGAGTTGGAGGACGCGCCCGAAGAAGTGGCCAAGGGTGAGAAAGCCCCCACGCACGCGATGACGACCCGCGGTCGGCGAGTGGTTAGGCCTCGCAGGTTGCACGACTACGTGCTGAAGTCCCAGCCCGTGTACCGTAAAAGGAGGAAGCCCGACCCCTCCAACTGAGCGTGCAGCCCAGTGGACCTGATGTCATGGGGCGGCTCTGCTAGCCGCCCATGTAATTCTGTGTACCTCCAGGTACCAGAGCGGGAGGGGGGGTCGCGACGATCGCGGTCGGAACCCCTACAGTACGCCCGCCTGCGTCAGACCTGGAGGCAAACCCTATGGACCTAATGTCGTGGTGGTCCGGCCAGACCGCCGGAGGGCGGCTACCTTGTAATTTCGCCGGCCCTGATGGCCAGTAATTGGCGAGGAGTTTTTGTTTAGATTGATTCGAACTGTACAACTGGAACTGTAGAACTGCACTGGACTGTGGAACAGGAACGACCATGACGAGGACGTCATGATGTGGAAAGGCGGGGGCAGTGTAACGGTTAACCGTTTGTGTAGAGAACAGTTTGAATATGGAGGGTGACAAAAATGGAATGCGGGGAACGACCTTGACCTGTATCGTCAGCGAGGAACAAGGCAGTGTATGGAAATGGATTCCACCGTATTTCTCGCTTACCAGAGTAAGATAGGAGTTGCCATTTACGTGAAATATTCTCTACAGGTTCTAGATTGGGATGCCATTCTAGTTTATGGACTATGAGCTGTAATTTCGCTATGAGGGACGATCTTTCATTGCAGACGAAACGTCTCCGTTCGCGAGGAAAATTCCTGTGGGGACTTTCCGGGTGCGGAGAGTGCACACACTACATAAACCGGTGCAGACATTCCAAGCGACGTCAGACCAAAAACACAGCTCTGGAGAAAGCACGCCAGGTACAGCCTGAATTGTTGATTTTGGCGCACTTTGCGACCGTGTCGCAAATGTAATTGTTTTGGCCTGGGAGTCTAAAAGATTGCAAATCCTGTAGCTAGTCCAACCTGTGAAAACACGCCAATCCAATGCGAATTTGCCGGCTTGCATTTTCAGTGTGGAAACGTGTTTGTGTGTTGTACTATAGTATACGGAACACGACAGAGTGGGAAGACCGACTGGCGTGTTTATTGTAGTCTGGGTGTATTCTATAATACTGTAACATGACATGTATTACCGCGTAACCCATTCTGGTTATTTACATGATCAGACATCAGTATAGAATAAGGATATAGGTCAATGCCAGTAGATTGTATGATACCGGCACTGTTTTGCTGAACAGCCCGGGCACTGGGACGTGGGCAGTATTATTTATGTGTCGGTGTCATCGGTCGTGAAGCGGTATATGACGATAAATAGGGATTTCCTCCACCCTCAGATTATATGCAACTGTACTATAAATACAGAGATAGTAGAGCCAATCTCTCCTACCGTTATTGGGCGACATATTGGGCAGCCCGTTAGTTCTGCCTCCGGGTCGCAGACGGTCGTATAGACGCTGTACGGGTGTGAAAAGACCACAGATATTACAGCTAGTACAGCAAAGACAAGATACAGTACAGACGGATTGCGACCGGGTCGCAGAGGCTTGCGACCGGGTTGCAGAGGGTCGCCATCGACAGTTTACAGACAGTAATGATACTACATCGGTACCAGATGAAATGATAACATCTTATATACCCAAGTAGTTGTCCTGACGGCCACGGAGGGTGAGCTGTATGTGGTTCTTACCTAAGGGGTCGTCGTGAAGTTGTGTAGCCACAGGTCGTGTCTATAGACGGGTCGCATCAGCCGGGAGGGTTGAGACGCCGTGCTATACCTACCTGTGCGGGAAGCAAACTGGTGAGCTGACAAGTTAGAGTCAGGCTCCGACGACTTGGGGTGAAGAAGACGACGGGCTGCCACATCCGCGGAGAGGCTCCAACGACTGGGGGTATATATTGAGAGAGCGTTCCAGCCGTGACGTTCCGACGACTGGGATGAAGGAGACGGCGGGCTGCCACATCCGTGGAGAGGCTCCAACGACTGGGTGCCATATATTGAGAGAGCGCTACATCCGTAACGTTCCAACGACGGAAGAGGAGAAGGGCCAGCAGTCAGGCCGCCCTTATACCCAGAAGAGAAGGGCCAGCAACCAGACCGCCCTTATCGCGTACCCATGCAAATCTAAAGCACAACTGTAACTGTAAAATTATATGCATACACTCTTATATTATTTGTATATACCATCAAGCTTATATGCACACACTTTCTTATATTACTTGCATATAACATCAAGTCTATTTGCATACACTCTCCCAGTGGCTGGACATATATGTAAATATCATTCCACAGCATAACATTACATCTCCTTAGACATTCTGTCTAAGCCACGCGGTATACCGTTACATCTCCTTAGACATTCTGTCTAAGCCACGCGGTTCTACGCTATTATCTGTACTCGCGTATACTATTTGTGCAGAATATATCATAATAGACCTTTACATCAGCGTCAGTCATCCTTGTACGGTTGTGATCATCTCTTCGATCCCCGGATCTCTACTAGTGAAGGGGTTAACTACGGTGACGGCCAGAATGCCAGTGGGCAATCCCGGTTATTGATTCGTTTTCTCGTAAACACCACGACTGGTCCTGCTCGCACACGTTACACAGGCAACTGTTTTCGGCAACAATGCAAGTTTGCAAAATGTGCACAAAACAATCCCACTCCATGCACAGGACTCCCGTTAATACTACAAGACTGGAGAGTTATTTGCTACACTATCCAGATAGAAAAAAAGCTGAAGAGTTACTTAGTGGTTTTAAATTTGGATTTTCTTTACGTTATTCTGGACCCAGAGTTCACAGGGTTGCCAACAATTTAAAATCTGTTTTTGATAATCCTCAAATTGTTCGTGTAAAACTACAGAAGGAGGTTGAATTAGGAAGAATGGTGGGTCCATTTACTGAACTACCAATGCCAGCGTTACAGGTATCTCCTCTGGGACTGATACCTAAAAAATCTCCAAATGAATACAGACTAATTCACCATTTGTCCTACCCTAATGGTAAATCAATCAATGATTTTATTGACCCTGCTGATTGTTCAGTAGTATACACCAGCTTTGACCAGGCTGTGTATTCAGTACAGTCAATGGGGAAAGGGGCCTATCTTGCAAAAACGGACATAAAATCAGCCTTCCGACTTCTATCTGTATCTCCAGATGACTTTGAACTACTGGGAATTCACGTTGATACGAAGCCGTAAAAGGGACATGGGATTTTTTTTTCAGCCCATATTAAGTCGTTATAACGACACTTTGCACTTTGAAAAAAGGAAATATTTTGAATTTAATTTCCAAATGCCGGGCGCATTGAGCTACCTGTTTTGTAACAGGCAGACGTTGAAGGTGAGGCGTATTAATTTGCTGTCGGTGTACACGACATCTATTACGCAAAGTATCCCCTGTTTCACCTATGTAGTACTTATTGCAACCGCTACATATATATATATATATATATTGTTTTTGTTCTATATTTTTTTTTTTTATTATTATGTCGTTATAACGACTTAATTGCCCAATGAAATTCGAGCATTAAGTCGTTAGAACGACTTATTAAGTCGTTAGAACGACTTAATTGACCAATGAAATTGCAGCATTAAGTCGTTAGAACGACTTAATTGGCCAATGAAATTCCGTCTTACTTCTGCCGCTTTTATTTTGTTAACTGACAACTGCCCTCAAAACAGCGTTTAGATATGCAGTATGAAGTCTGATAATGCCATTGAAGTAATAAACTTTGGATAAATTGGAGAGATATGTAGGCTATAGAGGTGGGAAAAGTTGACGTCTGTCAACTAAAAGCAAACCATATGACTCTATGCCCAAACCTGCCAATTCACATGGCTTCTCTGTGTTGGTCCGATAATATAGCCAAAATGGTTTTGCTCGCCACCCTCCATGACAGATAATTGAGGAGCTTGTAGCGTTGGCTCGGGCGGTATAGCGGCCCACTTCAAAGAATTAAAAATGGGTCAGACATGCAGATAATTGTATAGGTAGCCGTAGTCCACTCCTAAACAGCCAAGCGAAAAAGTGTGAAATGCAGACGGATTTTACTAACACCTATTCAGGCACGGCGGAGCCGGGGGACGGGGGATGGGATGGGTTGAGGGGCTAAACACTGGATTATAGTTTTGATGATTTTTCGCAGAGAATAACACATGTGATACAAGTGCCGTAATCCTACTATCATAATGCACCACAACACAGCGTTTTGCATGCGTAAATTCGACACTTTCTGGGAGAGCCGTTCATGGCTTGAACAAGACTGAACTTATGGAGTTTTACATCTATTTATGAAAAATGGAGAGACCCATGCAATCAAAAACATGAGAGTGGGAACTGAGCTCCGGATCGAGCAACGGTTTAATGTTCATTCAAAACAAACATAAAATATACCGTCAAAATGCACCAAAACAAAATAAATCGAACATAATGTATGTAGATTAACTTTCACTTTTGTTTCGCATAAACACGCATCGATATTGAAAAGTATCAGACCTTATGCCCCCATTCGACATTCTGGTAAAACACATACACATCAGGAATAACACTTCACACGTGGAGCGCTCGTAGCCATAATGTTTGCATATTCAACATCGAAATATACATGTAGTACGCTCACAAACCACATAAATAGATGTCTGTTTAATATATCAATTGATACTCTGATTACATAATCCACATTCGTTTATTTTACATATAATTTTAAGATATTATTTCTACGCGAAATTCCAGGGTTCGCTGGTCTCTCTCTCTCATTTTTTTTACAGGTTTAATGGGGGGGGGACCCTGACCCCCACCCTCCGTAGATCTGCCCTTGATAGTGCCTATCTAAACGCTGTTTCACCGGGGAGTTGTCAGCTAACAGAATAAATGCGGCATAACGACTTAATAAGGGCTGAAAACAATATTTCATGTCCCTTTTACGGCTCCGTACGTTGAAGATGCCTACTATGTAGATAGAAATCTTCCAATGGGATGTAGTATATCTTGTGCAATTTTCGATAAATTTGCCACATTTTTAGAATGGGTGGTCAGACGAAAAATAACAAATGCCAGCCTGGAGCATTATTTAGATGACTACTTAGTAGTATCAGATAGCCAGAAAGGATGTGCACATGCTCTGGGAATATTTTTGGAAGTATGTGAATACCTAGGCATTCCAGTGGTTCGGGAGAAAACAGTCGGGCCAGTGACGTGCATACCATTTTTGGGCTTAGAAATAGATACAGTGGCCGGGCAGATCAGAGTACAGATTGAAAAGATTCAAGAAATTGGTCAAAAGATCGAGCAGGGTCTTTCCAAGACGAAACTAAAATTGCATGGAATCTAGTCGCCCGTGGGCTCTCTGAATTTTGCTTGTCGAGCAGTCGCCCCGGGTAGACCGTTTATTGGTGTGAAATCACTATTGCCAAGGATTTGAACTTCCGGTGGACTTGATTGGCCATAAAAGAGTCTCAAGATTTGCATTGTTGGTATTTTTTTCTTATAAATTAATTGACTTTAAGAATTATGGAAGGAATCTGGCAACATTTTAGAAAGAAAATTTTGTCCCCATCTTTCATGACCCACCCCAAGCTGTTTCCATGGTGATATTTGGTCACATCCGGATTTCAATGTGCTGTAGCTCAAAATCGGGCCGCTCATCCAGATATCGATATTTTTTTAGGCGAACAATCCGTCTCTCTGACAAGGTAGGTCATTAGTACCAACGAAATATTGGGAACCCCTTTTTCTTCGGATGTACCCAGCTCATTTATTACATAAAAGGAAGGACAATTAATAGTGTTTTCTAACCTATTAGGAGACTGATAAACATAACAAGGGGAGTAACCCAGCCACATCATTACATACGTATTACACATGGCGTGAAACAGGACTTGAGAATGTGGTTGCAATTCTTTTCCCATTTCAATGGGATAGCGGCATTTAGGGACCAATTTTGGGTGACAATTGTCAATTGCAATTTTTCACAGATAGTGCTGGGGGGGCTCACCAAAGGGTTCGGTAGGCTATCTACTTCAACGGGAAGTGGGCTCATGGCCAGTGGCCAGCTTATTGGGCAGAACTGGGGGTTACTTCCAACATCACCTTTTTGGAGTATTTCCCCATATGGGTAGCTGTCAACATTTTTGGTGAACATCTGAGGAACAAGAAAGTAGTATTCAGATGTGATAACTCCGCTGTTGTCACCATACTCAATACTCAGACAAGTAGGTCACCAGAGGTGGTGATTTTGGTCAGGGCATTTGTATTACGGTGTTTAGAGTGCAATATTTATGTGAAAGGTCAGCAGACGCCCTGCCTGTTCCAGTACCAGCCGAGAAGCTCTCAGATTAATCAGTGCAGCAAATTCGAAAAGCACACAAAAGGCCTACGAGAATGTTTTCAGAGACGGGGGGTATTAATTCAATGCAAATAATATTCTTTCAGAAATAGCGATATTTGGTGTCTCGCTCATCTATTGGGCCCGGCGGTTTGCGTGCCAGTGTCAGCCAAGCCAAGTCAACTTGGAGCTGGAAGAGATGGGGGTGCACGTTCAATGGAGGGGACAGAGGGGCATGATATGGGAACACTTGAAGGACAGTATAGAATATAACTTGATATCTCAGCCAGTTCCGGATGCCATAGTGATCCACCTGGGCTCAAATGATGTAGGACACAAGCCCTGTGGTGACTTATACGATGAAATCAGGGAAGCGATACTGTATCTGAAATTAAGATTGCCCGCTTGTGCAATAATATGGTAAGAAATTCTGCCGAGAGTACAGTGGCAGGGTACCGACCAGAGGGTAACAAACAGGAGTAGGAAAGAACGTGTGAATAGGGAAGCGGCCGCAGCTATTCGGGAAGCGGGAGGCAGATATATCAAACATAGGGGAGTTCACGTTTGTTGACCCATTTTGTTTTCGGCCAGATGGTACACATTTTTCCTCTGAGGGGAATTCCATCTTCTTAACAACAATACAACGTGCCTTGCGAACCTTCTTGATGTCCGACCAAATGGTTTATCCCTAGTGTTGAACATCTTATAATTGACATTATTAGTCTGCCTTATAACATAAGTTACCTCTTTGCAGCAGCTGGGGAGGGCAATCCCTCATTTGAATCTAAAATCTGGGCTTAGACTTGTGGGATTACAAGCACGTGAAGACATGCTTGTGTGGCCGGATTCTTGCGCGCGAATGAGCAGGTTGTATGTGGGGCCCATACAAGTCATCCTTTGTATCCATCGGAGCTTATCAATGATTGGGATTCAAGGGAAGCATGTTTGGAACTCGTCTGCAGGGAGTCA
>JAVTVY010047354.1:0-23459 GCA_036873755.1 Hanleya hanleyi | reverse complement strand
ACGGTCCACAAATCAAATTCACTGTTGGTGGAGGGGCAGGACTCGGCGTGGATCAAGGACATGTTTTAAGAAAAGATATCCCGGGTCTTCGATGTGCGTCGTCGCTGGGTCGGTCGTCGACTGGTGCGTGGTCTCGGTGGGGGCAGCTCTTTTATTCCCTACGGTGCGTTGTGCTTTGGCCACCAAGACGCCTCCCGCTTCTTTGGCCCGCCGTTTCAAGGCTTCTTTGGGTGCCGTACCCCAAGACATCACCGGCCACTTGCAGTCCACTACGTACCGCTTGTTTGCCGATTGCTTTCACCCCACGCGTCACCAAGGGCAGGAACGTTTTGACGATGCTGCCGAGTATGTTCCCAGTCCATGTCCACGTTGCATGCGTGCACCACTAAAAACCGGAAAGCCACCCCCGGCCTGTTGGGCATAATAGTCCATATAGCTGCGTGCATCGCACTCGTAAGGCACCTTCATTATACAAAGTGGGGAGCACGTGCTTGTCGAAAATGAAGTGTCAGCACCACTTTCCCGCGTTCGAATGCCACCGGTCGTCCGTGTCATCTCTTATCGATGACGATGGAGCTAATATCGAATTACGACTGACCGGTAGATACCTCGATATGCCTGAAACTGTGGGTGACTTGAGCTCCATACGCCTTTCACCGGGCAGACGCGCAGTAGAGGTACGTTGCTGTCGCCGACAATGTATTGCATCGACCACGTCCGAGTAGACGTACAGGCCATACATACCACCACGCATGTCCATCGGGATGTGGCCTATCTCGCCGGTGGGGCCAGCGTACCCCTGGTAATTGAAACCCAGCATTTGCTGTAGGGTAGCACTGAGTTCGACACTCACGTTGGGGCTGAGCGTGAGATTGGCCTTGTCGTTGTGTGCGTTGTAATCGAAGTCCACATGATTTTTGAAGGGGAAAGATTTGATGGGTTTTGAAGTATTCGTGACGTCTCGTAGAGACTTATAATGCATCAGACTTCTCAGCCCACCCATGAACTCCTTGGGGGTATCGTATTGACCTTCGGGTAGTTTGAGTCGAGTTTCTTGTCCTCCGTAGGTCACCTCGTATCATACTTCATTGGCTCGCACGTTGTACCACGAGTAAGGGTATTGGATATCCACGAGTCTACATTCCCAGCGTCCAGGTAAATGCAACGGTTGCGGTAACTGGGTCACGTACTTGGTCAAGGTGTTGTCAGGAAACACATCAGCCGAGCTGTTACTGGGTAGGGTGAGGTAAAACATGATGACTGAGCTGTCCTGCTGCTGCTGCTGGTTTTAATACTTCTCCCAGCCCTTGGGCGCTAATCGTCGTGATGGTCGCGGTGATTTAGCTCTTGGTGGTTGCAGGTGGTGGCGTGGTAAAAGGGGTGAAAACGTAGGTGCCCGCCGTGGTGGTGATTTGGGTGGTGACTCCGGTTCCTAAGGTTCTGGTGGTGTACTCACATTCTGCATAAAGGCCCAGCGCTCGGGGTTCCCCACCAATTCCTGTGGTACATGCATGTCTTTCAAGCCTTGAGCGAAGACCTCCCATCCTCGAGGATTCGTGTGCGTCCTGCGTTGACGCATAAGGTCATTCACTAAATCCGTCATGTGGGTCCCGGGGACCACCTGATTCTGAACCAGGAGTTCGCCTTTATCATTCCAAGTCATGTTAGGATTCTGTTTCATCCGTTGTAATACCAGGCCAGCTTGTTTCTTGAACGAGGCAGGTACACTCTTCAGGACTTCGTCTTCCACCAACTGTGGAGCTGTGGAAGGTACCCAACCCGGCTGTTGAAACGGTGCTGAGGTCGGCGGTGTGTCACGTGGTGATGGTGGTGGTGGTGGAGCAGAGAGGGTTTTGTATTGGTCCATGAACGTCATGTACCGCTGAAGCGTCTCATTGCACCGTTGTACTTTTTCACTATCGCTTAACCCCGGTCTCTGTAAGATCTGTTGCATCTCTCCATCGAGGGTGTTTATCGTCTTCACCGTAGGTGGGACAGGGTAGGGCGATTGGAGGTTTTGAAGGAGCCGAGGTTCGACGAGGACCATTTTTTTCGTGTGGTTCATTGTCGGCCGAAGAGTCCACCCAATACTGGACCCAACACGGAAGCGGCCAACGGTGCTAAGATAGCCCCGAGAAACCCGCCTTTCTGTAACACCTTTTTCTTTTGTGTTTGAGACACTCGCTTCTGGACTAAGGTTCTTAGACCTGTCTTATGCTTGGCCAACTTGGTCTTCTGAGCCGGAGTCAGTGGTACGTTGCCTTTTAAGATATTGAGTCCAATCTCGCACAGACAGCACACGAGAGCAGGGTCCGCACCGCGTACAATGGTTCGGACTAGCTCGGGTGGGGCCGTCTTCAATACACGGAGCGTGGGAGCGTGCTTCCGTACTCGCGCAGACATCCTGTACAACTAATGCTAGAACCCACAATTCTGCTCTTTTTATCTACTTCAGAGACAAAAATCAATCCTGCTGTGGTATTCATTCTTTTTTATTATCCCCATCATCAAAACACACACACACTCCAGCTGGGGGAGCCACTGTAGGTGTGTTTACATTATTTTTGCATGTACACGTGGTGAGTCTCTCCGGGAAAGATGCCGGTCCGTAGTCGAAGGTGGTCGGGGGTGGTTTGCTTCAGGTCGAAGAGCATATACCCGTGCTGAGGGGGTGTGGCATCTTTAAAGGCTTCCAATGCAAACGGTGTGCGGCCGGGATACATCTGTCTCGCCAGGTGCAGCAGTTGAGTGGTATCTCTCGGGTTTTTGAAGACCACCATGTAGTGGGCATTTAAGCTGATGTTCCGATGTTCTTTGTTTTTACTGAACAGATTCTGCACAATGTAGATGATGCTGAGCCGTCGATGATGGCTGCCTTTGGTAAAGAGTTGCGTGACCCGCGCATCCGTCTCCGCCATGAGATCATCCAGAACCACCAAGGTGTCGGGTTCCAAATCGGCCAGGTTAGGTAGGCCTTCCACGAACGTGATGTGGGGCATTGCTGCATACGCTTCCTGCCATTCTCCGTAACACCACACGACTCTGGCAATGGGTGGAGTGATCATGCTGTCGGCGTGTTCGAGGAGCTTCCTCACGAAGTGCGTTTTGCCGGAGCCCGTCGGTCCTGCGATGACGCAGGTGAAGGGATGCTGCCACCGAGGGTCCATGGTTGGAGGTGTATTCGGTGTCGTGGTAACCCGCTCTTGTAAATTTGGTACGAGTGAACTGGAGTGGTGGTGGTGGGCACAACGTCGGTTGTCGTTGTCTGTTCACGTTCAGGGATGATGATGGTGGTGATGGGTACAACGTGGGTCGTCGTCGTTGTCGGTTCACTGTGAGGGATGAAATGCGGTGGGTCTTCAGACGTAGTGGATGTACTTGGTGTAAGTGTGGAGCTTACACTCGACGTGGCTTGTACACGGGGTGTGGTGGTGGTGGTGACTGGGCTGGATACGACTGGTGCTCTCTGTAGACCGGTTTCACTGATGGCTGGTGTTCTCAGTTGGTTAAGTAACGTGCTGACATAGGCTACGTCGTAAAACACACCTCCGTACAACACACTCAGCAGGGTTAGCACTAGTACACCAAAGACCATTTGCACTTTGCGCGTTTTGGAAGACGCTGTGTTCAGAGACGGATGCACCGTGTTCATGGTTGGACGTGGAATGAAGGAGGACGGCAGTGGTGTCTGGCTTTATAGTCGTTTCACCTGGTTGGCAGCGACCCAGGAATTAAAGGAACTGGGCCAGCCTTGCCATTTCACGAAATGAAACAGTTTGCCACGTCGACGTTCCGTTTTCAAAATCTGCTCTACCGTGTAGTAGTCTTGCTGTGATTTTACGACAGGCTGTAATTCCATCTCGTAAAACGTGCCTAGCAACGGTTCCCCTTGAAGATCTTCCAGTTCATAGACTCGCCGCTGTCGGGGTAGGCGCCGTTTAATCAGGAAGTGCTCATCGCTCCAGTTGGGCAAATAACTTTTCTCGAACTTGCCCTTGACTTTACTGATCCGTACAGGGTCCCCGACCTTGAACATCTCCTTCGTCGTTCGCTGCGATGGCCTGGGGTACAAGACACGCCGGACTTGGGCTTCATTGCGTTGGGTCACGGTAATGGGGGCTCTCTGTATACTTCGATGATAGGCTCGATTGTAACCCCTCACCAGTTTCGGGAGAACATCGATGTACCGTCTTGTATTCTTATAGGTGAAATATTTATACATGCGACCTTTAAATGTCCTGTTGAACCTTTCCACCACGGATGCCTTGGTCTCGTTGTACGTATGGAAGAAAAACACCTTGTGGGCTTTCAGAAAGGCTTGGAACGGTCTGTTGAGGAATTCCGTGCCTTCGTCGGTTTGCAAATACAAAGGTTTGCGCCTGGTCTTGAAGATGTCTTTGAACGCCGCTATGAGATTCGCCCCCGTTTTCGTCCGGATGGGTACCACCCACGCATACTTCGATAGGATATCGATGCACGTCAAGATATACCGATTCCCATCGTTGTGTTTGGCAAAGGCGCTCATATCGACCAAATCCGCTTGCCATTGGGCATCTAGTCCTCCTACTATGACCCGGTTCCGTAGAAAACGGCGACGGGCAGCTCGATGTAAGGTATAGGTGTCTTGTTTTCTTAACCAATCTCGGACTTGAGCACGTTGTATCCCCTGGGGTTTGGCTGCTCGATAGAGAGCCGACAATGCACTATAGGCCGCCGGACTGTCGGGACTGTAGTATAAGTTATCCAACACCTTCTCCCAGCGCTTCATGGTGACACAATGATGATGGACCCGGAGAGTATGGTTTATTTATAACAAGTTTCTACCACCGTTGTGTTGGTTGACTCAGTTCAGCCGGGTAATCAATGGCCTCGTCGTCGTCGGGTTCATGTAGTTGTTGTTCATGGGGTCAGCCAGCGCGTCCTCCATAGCACGAGCCCACGCCAACTCGTCTGATGATCGCTCGTCCGGTGTAAACAGCTGGTCCACAATAGGCACTACTTTCTCCAAGGCTGACCACAGATGGGGGTCTAGGGTGAAGCTTCGCGTAGCATCTTGGTAGCGGCCCAGACGTGCGAAGAAAGGCCCACGGTATACGTAGATGGCATTGTCTATGTGGATGAGGTGTCCGTCGAGCTCGTCGCTCAACACCCGTTTAAATTTGGTCCAGCCGTCACGCTGTAGCGTCACCGTATTCGATACGGTCTCAGCGAGCGACCAGCAAATAGCTCCACAGTCTTCCACCAGGGTGACTTTATCTTCATAGACGTGTAACCCCACCTGGGGTGTAAGGGGCAGGATGGCTCGTAGGACGGATGACATGCTTGCTCCAATGTCGAACGGTGAATGACACACACTCTGTCTGACCCTGGTATTTATAGTGTCAATACCACAGCGCCAGGGTCAATAGGGCACAGACTAGTATGAGGCCAACCAGCCGGTGCTGGTTCCGGCGTGAGCGCTCGTGGTCCATAGCCCGAGCATCAAGGCTGTCATAGTCCAGTAGTGGTGAGTGATGGCACGCCTGTCCATCGAGTGCACTCTGTGGAGGACCGCTTCTGTGAACTCGTTCAGGATCTGGCGTCGTTCCTCGTTGTCGTCGCCATCTGCAAACATGGACCGGACCACTGCTCGGTAACCCGTGAATGAATTCACCACGGTGGCATACTGTAAAATGCGAGTCGCATGGGGCTGAATCTCCGCCATGGCTCTGCAACCGTAGAAATGAATGTGTAGGATCCAGAGGGACGTATTTTATAGACCAGATGTAGCTCTACGGGTGTAGTCCGTGATACGCAGTATTCTGATGGGTTATGTGGCTCCTATAGAGATAGTACTTCATCGACCATGGGGATTACTTTTTCCAAGGCTGTCCATAGATCAGGGTCCAGAGTAAAACCACCTTGCTTGAGACAGAGGAGTCGAGCAAAATAGGGACTGCGGAAAATGTAGACGTCGTCACACAGGTGAATGCTATCACCGTCGAGGTCACCCAATAACACCCGTTTCAAGGTAGTCCAGCCTTCCGGGGATAAAGAGACACGCGCTGGTTCAGACGTACACCAACACCTACTGTCGTCATCGATGAGCTCCACACGTTTGGGATACAACAATAGGGTGCAGTCCGGTGTAAGAGTGCGGGTCTCCCTCACACGCTCGTCTTCAGGCAAGACTTCAACCGGAGGTACTGCTGGGTGCCAGGGAAAATCTTCTCCACGTCTCATGCTTTCGTCTCATACAAGCGGGTAGCCAAGCAGGCTGGCTGGCTGGCTAGAAGTGAAGCAGGCTAGAGGTGAAGCAGGCAGGCAGGCTGGTCAGGTCAGGTCAGTCAGAGTGCGCCGCAGGGTAGTGCAATGAATACACCCCACCCCTAAAAATCGCCTCCTTTTATACGTTTTTCTACAATCCGCCATCTTAAACCCACCACCACCTCCATCCCACCAACCACAGCCGCCATCTTAAACCCACCACCACCTCCATCCCACCAA
This sequence comes from Hanleya hanleyi, assembly GCA_036873755.1. NCBI lineage: Eukaryota > Metazoa > Mollusca > Polyplacophora > Lepidopleurida > Hanleyidae > Hanleya > Hanleya hanleyi. The sequence continues at coordinate 16,973 of JAVTVY010047354.1, read as the reverse complement.
CCACAGCCGCCATCTTAAACCCACCACCACCTCCATCCCACCAACCACAGCCCCCATCTTAAACCCACCACCACCTCCATCCCACCAACCACAGCCGCCATCTTAAACCCACCACCACCTCCATCCCACCAACCACAGCCGCCATCTTAAACCCACCACCACCTCCATCCCACCAACCACAGCCGCCATCTTAAACCCACCACCACCTCCATCCCACCAACCCCAGCCGCCATCTTAAACCCACCACCACCTCCATCCCACCAACCACAGCCGCCATCTTAAACCCACCACCACCTCCATCCCACCACCAACCACAGCCGCCACAACACCTATAGATTATGTTTATTACTAGGACGTCAGCGAAATACTAGTACCCATCCTCCGTATGGCAGAACTGTACAACCCAGAACAAGTCTAGACATGCCTTGATCACGTGATCGTCATGGGGAAACCCCCACTGGGGAATCCCCCACTGGGAAACCCCTCCACAATATGGCCCGGGGGGAACAAAAAAGTAGGTCAATGTGCGCTGTAAATGGTAGACACTACTACTTACGTGTATTGTTTTTCTGTTTTGATATCGGACAATAAAAAAAAATATGGAAAAAAAAAGAAAAGAATTTCTAACTCTTATTAATACTGATGTACACCGAATCAGATGTATTTTGTTCATGGAATGGCATGTATACCATATACTGTTTCTACGTCGCATAATATAGTTTTGTTAGTAAATTATGTTTAAATAGTAAATGTGCTATATACGATATCACCATTATTAAATCTCTCCAAAAGTCATTCTCCCTAGATAGCAGTGGTGACAGACTGAACTGTAAAAATGGTACATTTTTTTGTTTTCCTCTAGCAATTGATATATTTAATGTGGATACAGCAATCGAGCGGAGGAGGAGAATTTACTATTGAAGGAGTGGTTCATGAATGCGGCCGGACAACTGGGCAACTGCCGGCATCATTGAAAACTGTTGACCGCTTCTCTCTTGCAGGAAACAAGCTTATGTGTATGTATACTATGATTGTCTTTTTGAATTTGGTGCTAATACTGTTATATGGAATATGGAATAGGTCTTTGGATTATGGACGCGGATATTCTTCAATGGACGAAGGTTGAATTATGAATGACGGACCAGACGCTTGTAATTGTTATGATCTTAGAAATGGTGTCCTGTGAACGTAAGGGTGTGATACAGGTGTAGGGGTGGAGGGTGAAGCAAGCACCCTACCGCTTATATACCAGTAAATTAAACAGATAAGCTCACCGTACTTGATTATATGTTTAGTTTTAATCTAGATTGTAACAGAGTTGCTTTTTCCTATGACACAGAGATTGCACTTCAGCCAAATGTGACTTGTGCATGTCACGTACAAATGTTCCCTAGTAGCAGCTTGTATAGCTCGAGAAAAAAAAATCCGAAACCTACGTGTTTCCTGTACATCTTGTCCAAGGCTACGTGACTAGATATGATAACGGTGCACGATCTGGCGACAAGAGACGGAGATATGGTAAAACTAATCGTGATGTACTATCACTGCGGCTACAATGGTGGTTCTCACACATACCAGTGTCCAATTCCTAAGAGTAGCAAGTTTCATGGAGTTGGATTATATGGACAATTGTATATACCAAGTATCTTGTCTGCTCATACTGACATGGACAATTACAATTGTGATAAATTGGACGCATACTGTCGACTAGAACAAACTAGTGATAAATCAATGAGAAATCTAAATAGAGAGGCAATGATAGAATCGTCAATTCTTCTTCTGCTCGGGCAACTAATTTCAACGAACATATATGCGTGTTAAAAAAGTTAATTCCCGTGATATCCTTCTCAATTATTGGGTTGACGGAAAAGATATGTGAAACAGGTTAACTCTGGTCAATACACTCTATTAGAAGACATGATATCCCCTCACACCCGTGACAACGTCCGAACTATGCGGGTGCGTTCGATTCTCCATTCGTCTGACAAATTACTAAAATACTCTTCCAATGTTTTGTTTTTTTGCATCAAATTAAAAGTCAACCATCTTGACACAAAAGACTCCGTAATATTGGTCGCTGTGATAACGACAAGAGAATAGTTTTGTGGTAATGGATAAAACTATGTATCTAGTAAATTCCATAACAATACATGTACGTGCCTCACTGAACAAAATATATATTCAACACTCTATTTAGAATGGTTTTGCACTCCAATGGCCGCTCATCGAACGGGTTTTTAATATGTGCAGGTGTTATTCTTACTGGGGTAAACCCATATATGGTTTTATTCAACGGGAACACTTTAATACACGTAACCCATTATAGGTACCAGCAAAAACCAACTTTATGCTGAGTGACGATTTTGAATCAAAGGAATAGTTTACCGCTTCAATATATTTTTGGACTACGTCAGCTGTAGCTGGTGGAGCACTATGGAATGCACATTCTCGTTCTTCCTCTCCTCTCGTCTTTCATTGTTTATTACCTTCCCAAAATCCATCTGTTTCTCCCAAATATCATCACCGTATATAACTACGGTATCACGCGGATGTGACGCATCAAAATTGAGGTCATTACACGTCACATTCAAGGTTCCATGAAATCAGAAATCATTAAAATCGCGTCTTATGCCAGTGGCTACACTAAGGGCAGAAGATGTACTGCAAAAGAAAGTTGAGGTCATGGGTCACTGGACAAGGTCACTTCGGTCCAGAAATAAGGAAATTATCGAAATTCAGGGGTTTTTTTGTTCTTGAGGGTGGATACATAAGTTGGGGGGGGGGGGAGGTATTATCGGTACCAAAATGGAGGTCAATAATTCAACGGTTGAGTTTGTCCCTTCAAAACATGGAATTATTGAAAACATTGCATGTGCTAATATTCCAGCCCAATGGTGTGAATTGCGATCAAATTTCCGGAATACTTTACGAGAACCCTGGCACTGTTGGAGGTCGAAAGGTCAAAGATCAAGGTCACAGGGAATGAAAATGGGGGAACCATTGAATATCGCATTGATTTCTTAGTGGATGTATCAGTGGGAAGCCAGTGTCTGGTTCCACAATTAAGGTGAAATGGTCAACGGCTAAGGTCACTGACCACCAACAACTCACTCAAATATGAACGACTCGTAAATCTCGTTTCAATAACTTAACACTATAGCACCAATTAGGCTCGTGTTACTCTTCACAAATTACTAAAGCAAAAGCGAGTATCTCCAAATTGGAGCGATATGCAAAAGATTGCATCAGATGGCCATACTGTGGATTCTCAACCCGAAATACGGATTTCAGTGTTGTGTGTTCCCATCGACAATTGCGGTATAGAGAGAGAGAGAAAGAGAGGTTTAACGTCGCGTTCGCAATATTTCAGCTATATAGCGACATCAAACAAAATTCCAAGTACCGTATTCAAGTTAATAACCTAGTAATCCAACACATTAAAACATACACTGATTAAAATTTATACAACAAACCGATTTCTGCCAACCGATTTGTCCGACTAGAAGGATCTTCTAAAGTAGCTGCTCGATAAAAATAGCTCTACTGAGAGTGATTCCTTTGCTCATCAGCAGAAATGAATATTGAGCCAATAGCATCTGTATCATGGACCAAGCTTTCTACGGACACACTATTGTTGTCGTATCTAGTTAGAGCAGATGGTAAATTGACGACACCAGACTACGTATCAACAGTTACGGCGTCCTCGCATTTTATAAATCAAAGCATAATGAGATGCTATGCAGCGTATATATTTAGTCCTTCTTTGATATACCGGTACTTCTCAAAGCATTAGTTTCATCCAAATCGCAGATTACTGCTGAAGGCCAGCCCAGGATTTTCAATACTATGATACATTGTGGCCAAACAGAGAGGGTTTTTAAAGACGGAATACAAGAATATATGAAATGAACGATAGCCGATCATTACGCTTGTCTGATGAGAACAAGCTGTCCTCGTATTTCACATATATTCATCATTAAAACATTTCTAGTTGTGATGTCTTATCTTTCATACTCGTTTACCCGCCGCCCCCCTCCCCCCCTCCTCCCGCCCTCACTTAACAAGGTGCTATCCCCCTAAGAACATATTATCCGTTGCTCTTTTCCTTTAATGATCACGCGACACAGATAATCTCCGCTTCAAAGGCTCATTTCAGTGTCACCACAAATCCAAATACTCCGTAGTTTAAAAGCAGTGGGAGATAAATGTATTTATCCGTTCTGAAACCGTTGTTAGAGAGTGTAACGTCTCAAAGTGTTGGCGTAAAGCCGTCTGTCTGCATATGGCCGAAATACTTGGTGCGTATGCGCATTCAGTCTCTATCGAGTTCATCGACACAGGAAATTAGTAGTGAGAGATGTAAAATGCGGCCAGTGTATCTCATAAAAGAATATTTTAGCAGCGCATGCAAAGGCGCAAGTCACAGCGTTTTGTTCGGGTGTGACCTTCTGAACCAACTCCGATCCATTTAGTAAAAGTCGATGTTGATTGGCCCAGTGCCATGCGCAAAAAAAAGATGCGTGACGCATTTTCAGCCCCAACGCAGTTAGAGGGTATAACTGACAGTAAAAGGGATATAATCTGATGCCGCGAGAAAGTTCTGAACAGACTACTCAACTCGTGAGCGACGGTTCCTTAATGAGCAGTTGATTTCGCAAGTTGAATTTACAGGACAGTAGTATTCGATACGACTTCAGACACAGCTGTTTTTTGCTAGACTGGATTTTCGTCCTACATTTTCACTATAGGTCTGGTGTTGACTTTCTTCTCCTAAGAAAAATAGATAGTCATTGCTGATAGTAGTAATGTGAATATATTAGGAATACCACTAGGCGTTAGCAAATAGAGCAGTAAAAAGGCACACATACCACACATTTTGAAGCTATCTGTTGTCAACAATAAATCACGAAAGACACTCTTCATATGACACTGCTCAAACGTTGGTCTGACCAGATGTTATTGCCAGAAAACGTTTCGATCAAGCCATGATCAGGTGATGTAGAATCGGCCATACACGATTAACTCACGAACATTTACTAAAAGAAGACAGTCAGTGCAATCCATGCCACGAAGGCCTCAGAATGAAACAAATTCTTATCAAATGTATATATTTTAAGATTGTAAGAGATTCTTTTTATCGAGCAGCTAGTTTAGAAGATCGTTTTAGTCGGGTGAAAGACGATTGTATCTCCGGTTATTTGAGAGAAATAGGTTTGTTGCATATGTTATAATGTGTTCGATTATTAAGTTATTTACTCGAATACTTAAAATTGTGTTTGATCGTCGCTATATAGCTGAAATATTGCTGAACGCGACGTTAAACTTCAATTCTCCCTCTCTCTCTCCTATTATTTTTATACACATGCGGTGCTTTACAGCTTCGTATACAAGAGTAATTGAATATGTATACAACAGTATCTTAATGAGTGCCTCTTGCTTGATGTCGAACGTATACCGACTTATATAACATGACTAAGGATAAATGTTTTAAAAGACGTGCGTCTGTGGATCCCGAAATGGAGGAGAACGGTTATTTTGATGCCTGCCAATCGCGTGTACTACACAGTTAAAAATGTTAGTCTATTTTGCCTCCTTTGATGTGCGATGAGGTAGACAAGGGCAACCATGTATCTAACAGATGGAATGCTTTTTCAGTATCAGCCTCTACGTTTGAAGCTTTCTCAGCTAATGGGCTGGCTAGATGTGAGAGAGAGAGAGAGAGAGAATTAAGGTTTAGTGTCGCATTCAGCAATATTTCAGCTATATAGCGACGACCAAACAAAATTCTAAGTAATCAATTCCAAAACTCGGTAAACTAATGCGTTAAAACAGGTACAAACATTAAAATTTGTACAACAAACCAATCTCTCTCAAATAATTTAAAATACAATCCTCTTTCACTCTGCTAAAAAGATCTTCCAGCGTAGCTGCTCGATAAAAAGTATCTCTTACAATCTTAAAATCTATGCAGTCTATGAGAATATGTTTCACCGTGAGATCTTCATGGCAAGGTATACACCTTGGAATCGGTTCCTGTTTCAGTAAATATTCATGAGTTAATCGTGTGTGACCGATCCTACATCGTCTGATCATGGCCTGGTCGAAACGCTTATGACTGTTCAGATGAGCTTAACCAACCGTTTTTTTGAACTTGTGAAGTTTGTTATTTTCCATAGTATCCCATAAAGATTGAAACAGCTTTCTGACATAAGCGCAGATAGGCTAGATGTGAGAGCGGTACAGTATAACAACGCCTTCATCAATAGGTGTTTGCTAGCAAGTGCGGAGGTCGTTTCACGGAAAGCAATGTAATAACCATTATTTGCTTCGTTTACCCAAACACGAGTTAGAGAAGCGGAAAACACAATTGCATCGGGGTTTATAAGATAACATGATTAGGTGCGTAGTGGCAGTCTGCTGGCAAATCGATCTCGAAACTATGGCAATTGGCCTCGTACACAGTTTGCACTGCAAGGTATCGCTCAGTACCGCATGGAACGGCGCGAGAGGATCCCCACGCAATACTGAGTCATAAATATTGTGTAATACTGGGCAGTAACCACACAGTATCTCTTAGAAAACAAAATGTATTGCAGGTAACGTGTCCGAGCCCGGTAACTGAGCAATACTCATTTATCAGCTTCTGACTGTGCATTTCTGGACAGTTTACAGAATTAACCTGCTATTCTGCAGTAGTGTTCCGTTACATGAATGAGCTGACTGTCGGAAACTGTTCCGTAACTAATTGTACAACCCACAATTGCTAAATACCCCCAAAATACTCCTCTCCTAGCTACTACTTACAATTATAGGGGTGTCTGAATAGTATAGTGTAGGGGTATAATACATAACACTTGTGGGCGACAGCTTGCGTGAGTATCTAATTCCGCGTAAGCCGGTGCTAGGGGCCGGGTGGATACTTCATTGTCTCCACACAAACAGCTGCAATAATAGCGCGGCTGAGATACGAAGGCTACATCCGAGAATCCAGTGAATTCTCGGGTCTGAATGTTAGGTGTCGACGAATGCTTCCCTGTAGAGTCATATGGTTGCTTTTAGTCACCAGACGTCAAATCCCCCTCTTGCATATCGCTCCAATTCTATCTGTTTGATTATTAAATCCGAAAACAATGTTTTGTTACCACGACACTGTACACACATTACCATGTTACGGCACAAATGCTATCTGCTCTGTGAATGCAAACGAACGAGAGTGTCCCACGAGTGTCCTAATATATTCCGTACGAGATAACGTTATACTCATATTATCAAGCGTCAGATTCGACATCCAATGTTCAACCGTCGTCCACAAATGTCCGCGTTGGTGATCGAAAAACCTATTTCGTATGGGAGTTATCACCAATTCCAAGTGTTTTTGAAATAAAAATAATAAAAACGCAAGGTGTTTTCCTACAAGGGAGAATTTGTTAAGGAGTTTCAATGTCAAGAGGACATGATGCATGATGATGTTCTTTACACAAAATCTTAATCACTGACCATTATTTTTCCAGTGTACGTATCTCAATCCGGCTTTGATTGCGCTTGTTCGTTTGAACGTAACGAAGATGTAAAACGCATGATATTCAAGAGGCCCCAAGTCCCGGAAACGCAGCGCCAGTGATCTTGCGCGCTATGTGCGAGTTGGTTTCCATTTTCACACGTATCTGACAGAATCGCCCCAAAATGCCAGAAATACGACTAAGTTGTTTACATTGATGTCGAAAAGGCAAATTTGAAAGACCAGTTTACTTACCTACAGATTCAGATAATAGCTATTCAAATCACGGAATCGCATGTACACGAAAGACACTTTCCCATCCCAGCTCCTTGAAACCTTGAACATTTATTGTGTGATTACAATAAAAGTTCACTATTAATATACAGAAACAGATTGAGCAACACCGCACAGTAGTTGCCAAGTGCGATCCATTCGTGCATGATCTCATTCGCCATGCACACGTCTGAATAATGTTAAAAAGTCATTAAAACATGGTTGGTTTCTCGATTTTGCATAGAAAGCAACCGCTCATATCATACAGAAACAAGACCGTGAACGACAGTGGGAAAGAAAGATTCAAAACTTGAGTTACAAGCGTCTAGTCCGTCATTCATAATTCGGCCGTCGTCCATTAAAGAATATCGGCGTCCATAATCCAAAGACATTCCATATTCCATATAACAGTCTAAGCACGAAAATCAAAAAGACAATCACAGTATACATAAACGTAGACTAGTTTCCTGCACGAGAAAAGCGGTCAACAGTTTTCAGTGATGCCGACAATACATCATGATATTCCAAAAATATAAAATCCGTATCGCTGATCAGTATTCTTGATCCATAATAATCGTTGTAAAATCGTCATCTAGAGAATAATGTATCTCAGTCACGCTTTGCTTGTGACTGTTCATATGACTGTTCATATGAAGTACATGGGTTCGTACGGCCCCTAGCCCCGGGTTAAGCGGAATTAGGCACAAGTTACGAAACATAACGCCACAGATCTTGCACGCTACGCTCGTATGTTGCTATCAGCATGCGATATGTATCGCCAAATTTGAGAAACATTGTGTGGAGGCGCTTGGTAGAATAGCTCTGTTTTTTTTTAAGTTTCTGCAACAATGTTTTGTGACGTTGATTGAAATCGTCACATTTAACACAGGATCTAGCAAATGCTACTAGGCGAAATATGTATACGCCATATGCAGGTCCCATAGGAATATTACTGTCCAGAAAGGGATAGTTTACGATGTCGAAATTGTAATCATCTCTTCAGTTTGTGATAAAGTCAACGAGAGAGAATGCCCGCTTCATTTTTATAGAGATATAGATCTAAATATGATGTGCCTGTAGGGTTATCTGTAGTTTCCTTCAAATCCAGTGAAGGTGGATATATATCCTTCACTGTGTCATTTATATAGCGATTATCTACAGCGAGAAGATCGTCTATATAGCGTTTGGTGAATGAGAAGGAACGGGCTTTGAGTGGATCGGTTTTTGAAAGCGCCAGCATATAGTCATATTCATAAGAGAACAGATACAGGTCAGCCAACAGGGGTGCACAATTAGTACCCATTGGAATATCTATATGCTGCTGATATATTGTGTTGCCAAATTTCACATAGATATTTTTAATGAGAAATTCAAGCAACTCTATAAACAAAGAAACCTCCCATGAATGATATCTCCTTTATGTAGTAGAGTTAAAGAATGCTTTATGGCTTCCGACATTAATATATCTACGATCAGTTTTCTTGAACACAGAGACTATTAATGAACTTAGACGGTCAATAAGGTCATGATGAGGGATTGTAGTATAGAGAGTCGAGAAATCCCATGTGGATACATGTCGGTACGGTATATGACCTTTAGCATCAAGTTCTTCCGTAAGACATTTTGAGTTTTTCAACATCCACATACATTCAACGCCAGAGTTTTCGGAAATAGTGGCGCAATACCTTTCCCAAAATGCTTTTACCTCCTGAAGGGCCCTCGCCAAGTAACATAACCCGAAAATATTCATTTGCTGGAATAGCAAAGGAAAAACGGGATTGTAAATTGTTTGTATACCATGTCAAAACGAATACCTGTACAATTTGGAATTTTAAAAACACACCGACCAAATTAAAATCGCGCAGCTTTGAAAACTGCGGATAACATATACATGCACCACTGCAATAAGGCTAATCTCCTTGTGGCAACGGAACTCTTAATCCTTGGAATTAGGGAGAGTATCAACATCAGGAAGTTCTGACCCTCAAAATTATCTCTGAATAACTCTGAGAGTGACCGGTTGCATTCTCACAACTGATCCATCCTTACAGGCAAAACACTGTGCTTCATTAAAAGATGCTACATTGAAAATTTGTTGATATCACTACGTAATACTCCAACTTAACATAATTAGTACAACTTACCTATCATAGGATAACTCTGAATGAATAAGTTTTATACAACAAAAGACAATAGCATTGCAATAATATTGATCTGAAAATATATCTATCAAGACGGTATATATCTTTTCAAAATGTACGAAAAATTGTGTGACAAATTGTCGGGATTGTCTTACAAACTTTTAAAATACATCGATGTAATATGTCAATCTACTTCACGGATTATGCCTGAGCTATATTGATATTGGGGTTCTATGGTGCCATTATTATAAATATATACGCATTGGTTAACCTCAGCGAAGACAAGGATCTGAAAGAAGTGTTTTCGTTTTTTTATCGATTGTTATAGTTCTGGCGTTACTCCATAGATAAACATTGACTTAAAAGAGACATTCATCACCTTTTATTTTTTTAATTAACGCGACTGAACTAACACTAAAGGTGTTTATTTCGAAGGAAAACAACCCACACACATTTATTTAATTAACAAAGACAGAATAGATTCTATTCAGGGGTGGTCCATAATGAAGCTTCGGGATTCATGGCACAGCAAACAGCTTTAGAAGTGTTGGCTTCAAAGACCGTTTTGTCAAGTCGTTGTAAACTTCCCTTGTAACATATCAATCGACTATAATTAATCGTTGACTGACAAGTAAATACAGTAAGCTTGAAAATGGGTAAAGTCCATTGAGAAATTCATTCCTTTGATACCGTTGAAACCTGTGACGAATAGTTCTGCGATACTGTTCTTTACAAAAACTGAATACATCGAACACTGGCATTAAACCTCAAATATAATTGGGGTATGTCTGCTACACTAGTGGTACATTTATGAAATTTTATATTCTCTTGTCATTCTCTACTTCTATGGGACATCGTCATCAATTTGTAGATGATAAACAAACGTGCCAATATTTAGAGTAAATATGCATCAGTTGAGACCTTGAGTATACAGCTGTCGTTTACAATAGAATTTCCGCGTCGGTAATGGAAATATATTCTTTGCATGCCCCCTAGTAACAATTCCAAACATACAAATGTCGCTGTGGTTGGTTTAGAAATAACCGAAACTTACATCAAATGAAAGCATGAACTCTAGGAATTTCCGTGCCAAAAATATAAGGACCATTTTGCTATGGCCCGTGGTGTATTTCGTGTTTCGTCCAAACAAAGCAAATGTTACGTGAATTGGAAATGGGATTTAGTTGAAGATAGTGTACAATCATGATACTAAGGGGATAGAATGCCGTTCTGATTCTTCGTCGTCATACATGAATACGTGTATTTGTTTCAGCTATATGGTGCTATGGAATTGATACATTGTCCAAGGGTAACATGCGTTCTAGAACATTTACCGACAATAAATACGCAAATGAAGCATTCGCTCTACGTTGGTCAATGGCGAGAATTCTGAATTTAAAGATAGCAGCTGAAACAATGCTTTTTTGTAGCTTTACATCAGAGCATTACTTAAAAATTCAATAGTAGGAGAATATCCATCTGACCAAGATATGAATAGTGCCGTGATGGTCGCGCTGGCGTTTAACGTCATCATGGTCACGGCGTGTCATGGTATAGTACGGTCTCTCTTTCTCTAGAGGACCTTCTCCTCTTATCGATTAATCGCCACAGTGAACAATAGCTTGTATAAGCCGCGTTCTTTATTGTTAGTTCAATTTCCCCTGGAAAGCCCAGCAATCTCTCTCAAGAGTAGATAATAATTCTGGAGCTATTGACCACAGAATGGTTTACGACTTGTTTGGCATGAGTGTGGTTTCGTTGGAACCTTAGATTGCGATGGGAAAGAAGAATGCTTCTATCCACTCCGCACGATATCTCTTTATTTCCTTACATGCATATTGTCGGCATAGAAGTCGATACAAATTTAAGACCCGACAGCCGCCATCCGCAAATTGAGTTTTTTTGCATTCATAAATAGACTTCAGTTACTCCCAAGAGAGACGAGATCAAGATCTTTTATACTATCCGTCTTTAGGACTTATGATATACACTCTCACAATCAAACAACTGTGAGAGAGTACACTGTACAAGACGTGTGTAACTATCGGACATGTTCGACATTTATGCTAATCTACAAATATTAATACTGAAGCGTGGTTCGGTATATTATATCCATTCCTGTTTACCGTAACATAGGTCCAATCAGCTAATTGACTGACTGCATTCAATAAAATACCACACCTTTCTCATGATCAGGGGAATGCATGAACAGTATACATGTACATATACAACAACAGATTTAAATCTTTTTTCTGTGCTTTGCACATTGAGGTCCGCGAGGTACGACCCTTACCGGTAATGGCATAATCCTGTAATAGATATGTGAGGGACGTTGATTTCCGATGAATTTATTTGTTATACGTTCAGGTGACGTTTGATATTTACATTATGAACATGAGATGTCGCGGAATATGATTATTTTATATTGAATAGTGGATGAATTTGACGCAGATAATCTTACTGACCGAAGCAGATGTTTGCATAAATATTGTTTGTATCTCGCGGATCGCTGAATATTGAAAAATACCAATATGCGAATTTACAAATGAATCAATAGAGTGTAATATGTAAATGAGGCGTACTTGTAAAGTGTTGCTATTGCGTTCTATAAGAACAGAGTCCTGCTTTGGCAAATCGCTTTCTCGGAGGAGGTCACCTGAAAGGTACCATGTTTGCCTGAGTTGTTTCTCTTCCGTTTCTCCCCTTTTCTTTGGTTAAGGACAGACGGCAGTATATTTGCCCGGTTATTTACCATTGAGTAGGAGCGAAAGTCTGTCGAATGGACTGGTTCCTCGCACTATTTTGCTTTGATTGACCTTCTCCGGGAAAGACATATCTGACATTCTATTTGATTTGATGCTATCCGCGAGATCATGATTACTAGCGAAATTGTTAGCCGCGAGAATTGTTAGCCGCGAGTACCTTTTGTTCGTCTGAATAAATGCATAGTATATATTTGATCTTACTCTCAGACTTGTGTTCTTCTATTGATTACGCCTTCTCTGCCAGTATCCTCGCACGCCAGGTTACGACATTCTACCACTGCGAATCCTCGAACCTAGGTCACCGGGAAAGCCTCCCGTTACATTTTGGTGCCGTGACCAGGATTCTTTGTGATAAGATATCATGTCGTTGACCTGGGGTGCGTCAGGGATGGAGAACCGTGGTCAATGGGAGAATCCGTTTGGCTATGCTAGTCTTGAAGAGAGTGTGAATTTGGGGGGAGCTAGGGTTAAGTTCGAGAGAGAAACTGCTGGGTCCGATAAACAGCGTCGTTCAGCTTATGGAAACGGGGATAGCGATGAAGTAACCCGGGCTTGTGACAGACTGGATAGTTTGCTAGACACTCAGATAAAGCAGGTTAGGGCGCGAATTGGTGAGAATAGTGATGGTATAAATGGAGATGGTACTCAAACGACAGGCGGGGGTGGTATTAGATGGAAACTTGAACCTACTCGGATTCCTGAAGTTGGAAACAGGAACGCGTTTGGCGCCGAATCGGGAACTAGAAAACGCCAAAATGAGTAGGCGGGAAAAGGAACCCGATAAATTTGACGGTCAATCCGTGCAATGGAAAGATTATATTGTTCACTTCGAGCAGGTGGCACAATGGAACGGATGGACAGAGGGAGAAAAGGCGCAACAGTTAGCGATGTCACTCAGTGGTGATGCACAAAAGCTTCTAGGAGATCTACCGATTGTGCAGTTGGAATGCTACGAACTATTGAAATCGGTACTGATGGAGCGGTTTGACCCGAAGGAAAGGGAGATATCCCATCGTTACGAGTTTCGTTCAAGAAAACGCTTGAGTAGTGAGTCTCCGGCCGATTACGGATATGCGTTACGGCGATTGGCATGTCTGGGGTTTTTCCAGATATGCCATACGTTTACCGTGAGACCAATGTACTCGAGCAATTCGTTAATGGCATTGGCTCCGCAGAAATCAAGGAACATGTAGTCTTTCGTCGCCCAAAGACACTCGAGGCCGCTATCGCTTTGGCCGTGGAATATGAGGCAGTTAAGGGAGTACGTGCAGCGCCGACGAAACCTAGAATTTATCTGGAAAATGCGACAACGGGAGTTAAATCTGTGGCGGCACGAGAACCTGATGATGATGATCAGCGTTTTCGCTCTATACAGGCTGAGCTAGCTCGTTTGACCGCGGAAGTGAGAGAATCTTTTAGGCAGTTGTCCTCACTGCAACGGATTAGGGGCAGGGGAGAGGGTGGAGTAGGCGCAAATGTTGAATGCTATGTTTGTCATCGCTTTGGGCATCTTTCCTATGACTGTCCTCAAAGAAGAAGACCCGAGTTGTCAGGCAGAAACTTTAGAGAATCTGAGCAAGGAGCAGCTGGACATAAATCGTTAAACTAGACAGGGTTGGGTCTGTGGCCGAAGGTTCAGCCCGTTTTACACGTGACGCAAGATGTGGGCCAGCTGTTGGTATTTGTAGTGTGCAAGAGAATTGCTTGTTTGCTGAGGTAGTCATGGGAAAAGTTAAGAAGGATTTCCTGGTTGATACGGGATCGGCATTGAGTCTCTTGGCAATCGGGGTGTATGATCGGTTAGGAGAGGAAAGGCCGATCCTTCGGCCTGCTGCGGTTGCGATGACTACTGCGGATGGAAGTGATTTAGTAGTGCATGGCAAGATCCATTTACGTTGTCATATTGGAGGAATTGCCTTCGAACATGAGTTGACCTCCCTGGAATCCTTGGTATTGACTTCCTGGACCGTTATGACATGTCCATTCGAATTTCTAAGGGAGTGCTACAGGTAGGGAGAGAAAGTGTGAAGTTACACAGATCAAATTCTCGAAGATGTTGTAGAGTGAAAATCTCTAAGAGAGTTGTCATTCCACCAGGCGTTGAGAAATTGGTCACTGGTTATGTTGATGGTCCTGTAGAACGGGATGAAAATTTCATCATGGAACCATTTCGGACCTGGGATAAAAGAGGTGTCCTTCTGTCAAGTGCGATAGTTGATCCTAGGCGGATAGTTTTCTCGGTAGTTAATCTCTCGGACCAGGCAGTTCGAATATTGAAGAAATCTACCGTCGCCAATCTTCAGGCTGTAAAATTAGATGGTCCCGGTAATGTCAGTGCAGTGGATGTGCCAATGCCGAAGCCTATACCTGAGCATTTGATTCCATTGTTGGAATCCGCATCTCCTACGCTTACCCTTGGACAAAAGCAAAGAATTGCTGGTCTACTGGGTGAATTCGTGGACATATTTAAAGCACCGAACGAAAAGCTAGGTCATACCGATATAGCGCAACATCATATTGATACTGGTGATGCCCCACAAATTCGTATTCCTCCGCGTCGGTTACCTTTGAGTCAGCGAGCTACTGTAGAAATTGAATTAGAAAAAATGCTTGCTGATGAAATTGTCGAACCTAGTTCGAGTCCTTGGTCTTCGCCCGTCTTATTGGTGAAAAAGAAAGATGGATCAACACGATTTTGCGTAGATTATCGTCAGCTCAACGCCGCTACAGTGAAAGATCCCTATCCGCTCCCAGGGATTGATGAGTCATTGGATTCGTTGGTGGGCGCTTGCTGGTATAGTACTTTAGATCTAGTCTCCGGATATTGGCAATGCGGTATGAAGGATGCTGATAAAGTTAAGACAGCATTCTCCACATCCACCGGCCTCTACCAGTTTAACGTAATGCCTTTCGGTTTATGCAACGCGCCAGCAACTTTCGAACGCTTAATGGAGCGCGTACTTCGAGGGCTTCAGTGGAAGAAATGCCTATGCTATTTGGATGACGTTATCGTTTTTGGCGACACCTTTGAGGCTGCGTATAATAACTTGCGGGAAGTGTTCCTTAGGTTTCGGGCAGCAAATTTGAAGCTCAAGCCATTTAAATGTGCATTGTTCCGTACGGAAGTAACATTCCTAGGTCACGTTGTTTCAGGCAGTGGGGTGAGCTGTGACCCCAGTAAAATCGACGCCGTAGTGGATTGGCCCAACCCTGATTCCGTTAGCGAGGTGCGTAGTTTTCTTGGACTGGTAGGATACTATCGTAAATTCATCCCCGATTTTTCCACTGTAGTGTATCCTCTTGTTCAACTCACAAAACATGGGGTTCCATTTAAGTGGACAGACGAGGCCTCTCTGTCATTCGAACGGCTAAAGAAACTGCTCGTTTCTGCGCCTATTCTGGCCTATCCGCAGATGGATGCGCTGTTCATTTTGGACACGGACGCAAGTCTGTGTGGAGTAGAGGCAGTGTTATCACAGGTACAGGACGGAGAGGAGAAAGTGATAGCCTATGGTAGCAAGACTCTTAACAAACATCAGCAGCAGTACTGCGTTACGTATCGAGAGCTCTATGCTGTAGTGTATTTTGTCAAACACTTTAGACACTATCTGCTTGGACATCATTTTATCGTCAGGTCTGATCATGCTTCCCTAACTTGGCTTAGGAAGTTCAAAAATCCAGAGGGTATGGTCGCTAGATGGCTGTCGGTATTAGACACTTACGACTTTGACGTACAACATAGGCAAGGACACCTTCATGGGAATGCTGATGGGTTGTCAAGGAGGGCACATCGTAAATGTAAAAACGTAGAGTATTTGGATTGTTCCACTGGCTGGCTTGACTCAGTCAAGGCTGACGACTGTAATGAGTCTGAACCTGGTTCTGTCAAGCCAAAAGCATTTTCCACTAAAGCTGTGAGCTCACGGCGAGATGAGGAATCGATGGTCGGCCAACACTGTTGGCTTGAAACTTGGATACGAGAACAGATGAAGGGCTGGCAGGCGCAAGACTCTGCTATTAAGCAAATCTTGGAATGGAAGGGAAAATACACCACTAAGCCGTACAGAAGTCTCTTAGGATCCCTGTCCAGGCGTACTAGGATTCTATGGAGTATCTGGGAAACACTGGAAGTCCAAAACAATGTACTCTATTACCAGTGGCACGATAAGTTTACCGACGAAGTTAAACTTCTTATGGTGGCGCCCGAGGCTATAAGGAGTAGAGTATTTCAGGAGTTGCATTGTAGTCGTACTGCCGGACATCTTGGGAGAAAACGGACTTTGGAGTCAGTGCGCC
>JAVTVY010047353.1:0-22773 GCA_036873755.1 Hanleya hanleyi | reverse complement strand
AAATACATGATAGAATAGGGATATTTTATCTGTACTGGCACTGCAAAGTGTGAATGCAGCCGAAGCACTAAAATTACAAAAAAAGATCCAACACAACTACGAGATCACAACTGATGCAGAAAGATTTATACCTGTGATACTCAATGCCCCTCGTGAAATAAATAAGCACCTGTAACTAAAAAAAAAATGTGTCTGTTATAGTCATGGTGAGGCCCGAGTAATGCTGTTGGTTAATGTAAGATCCATTTCCTTTATGAAGCGTCAGTCACGATCATGAAGAATACAAGTTATACCCTTTGGACATTGTTAGAAAGTACCAGTCTGACAGCATTAGCATCAACACTGTACATGTTCAGCCCACGGCTGATAAAAAATAGATCATTGTCATCCTTTTGAAGACGGGAAACATGCACGAGGGTTCTTTATATATTTTTTTGTTTTCATTTAAAAATAGGAATTGCAACTTGGAACTCACTACATTTTGTCAGGGCTATTAATAGATTACACTTATTTGGGCACACCGTGTTCGACGCGGTAAAATTTCTTCGGGCAGGAAAATCCACCCAAATTAGTGAAAATATTCAAATTCCGTCAAAATATGTTGGCTTTGAATCCAATACCACACATGTACTGATGTGGAATCCCCATGAACAGAACTGAACATTGATTCTCAATGCAAAATTATTTTTTTTAATTTCTAATCTGAGCCATCCTAATTTGGCCACAACATTTCAAGTTGTATCAAGGGGGTTCTGAAGCCCTGTTTAATTTTCTTTGTCAATCAGTGTCATACATATCGTATGGGGTGAGCGAGTATGGATGATCTAACGTCACTTTGAACAATATTTCAGTCATATCACACTGTTTGGGTCCTACATGTATTTCTTATTACACCCAGAAACCCCACGGCCATCTTACGACAAGTTGTCCAAGGATACATACATGTATATAGCAGGTGATTTTTAAACAAGCGCTGGATGAGCGCAAAGACCTCCGTCGAGGCAACAGGGAATCCTTTTCCGCGGGAATCCGGGAATCCGATTCTCGTAAATACTCCCGTAAAATGGTTTCACGGGAATCCAAATGGATTCCCGCAAAATATTACCATCGATGATCAATTTTGTAAGAGTTTTATTCATAAAGTATTGGTTCAACATCACCTTCGTCGACTCGCCAGATGTCCTGTCGTTTCCAGCGAAAAAACACCCGACTTTCACTTTGACACGCAAGAGCAATTTAAAAATCATGACTCATATTCGATGAAATAGAACTAACTCGTAATATCGGCAGAAATGATTGTCAATGATTATCAATGCAGTTGGAAAAATAAATTATCAACTTACAGTGAGTTGATATTGAGCGAATCACGGTATTGTGATAAATAAAACATCAATCAATTTCATTATTCATTGCAATAGTTCTGTTGCATTCCGATCCGTTCCGGATTATATGCCGAGTCTGAATGTCAGTGGATCCACAAACAGGAAATTTCCACTCTCCGTGCAGAGGCGATAATGACAATCTAAATCACCACTATATTGGGTCGTCATACCTCTGCGTGGGGCTTCGCCTGACAACAGAAACCTTGGACTCGCACTCACGATGTCGAAAGGGAAGTCAAAAAGTTTAACGCATTTTCAAATGGCCTGACAAAATTTTGATTTCGGGCCGGATAAACAACACCGGAAGTATATCAAAGCCAGTTGTATTTTATGCAAAAAGCACACCAAAACAATTCCATCTTCAAATAAAGGCCGTATAGCCACGTGGAAAACTATGGCAGTTCTGGTACAATACATATATTGCTGCCGAACTTGGACAGGCATCTGTCGAGTAACTGTCACTTCATATTAACTGAATTAGAATTCGGGAGCAGTCTACCAACAGATCAACCTACACTTCACAAAACGTTGGCAAGGGGAACGAGGTGGCGATCAAACAATGCACACAGCTAATGAATATTGCTTGGTTCATAATATTAAATGTATGTTGGCAGCCAGGGCTGTCTTATTTTGGAATGGGTCTAAAGTTCCTGCTTTTACTAAGATATATTTGCGACGAGAGACACACAATTAGTGTCTGAAATAGCATCTGTCCATGATAGCATCTTTTCTCGATACATTTTCGTGTCAATTTAATTCTTTTTATACCGGAAATGACAAAAAATTGTCTTCAAATTCAGTAACTGAATCAAAACAAACACAGTGACCGTCAGCTTGAAAAGGGATTTATTCAGAAAGACACAAAGACATAGTCAATTCGCATAGAGATTTATTTACAGACATAAGTTTACATAGACATAGACATTATTATAAATATTGGATTCTCGCAGTGGGAATCTGCAGGAATCCAAAATTGGATTCTGGCAGATTCCCGCAACAAAAAGCTGCGGGAATCTATTTGGATTCTGGTAAAATCCGACGAAAAGCAAGCCCTGAGGGGAATACATCGCTGAATAACATAGGGCCGGATGCCAAGCTCAATTTTGCATTTGTTGGACGTTAACTCCACCAATGGTGATTAACCTGGGATTGAGGGTTCCCCACTAGCATGTCCAGCCAGGGATGTGGAAGTGACATTCCGGTAGATACTTCATGTAGGAGGCTATTGTCCGAGTCTTTGTGCAGCTGAAAAGGCGCAAGTCTAGACATATTGTTGTCCCCAGACTTCAGTGCTTCGGATTTGAAAAATCCAGAAGAGCTAAAAATCGCTCTTCTAATTTTGTCAAGAAGAGCGATCACTCCTCTAAAAAAAACCCTTCTAAAAACTTTTAGAAGAGCTATTTACGAGAATGGGGATGTAACTAGTACATGTAGTAATTCCCATTTTATGATTCTTCTTGCAAGAAAAGTATTAGTATTATTTTCAAACTTCTTAACATTATGAAATGCGACATCAATATTATCTGACAATCATGTATGAAATGTTGATAATAAACGTAAGCGAAACCAAATCCCTGATGTGTATCCCTTTATTTCGTTCTGTGCCTTTCCTCGGATTCTGCGATGTTTGAGAATTTTGTCAATGTTTTGCGCAGTTTGCGCCAAACTTCTGTTACGGTACCATGCCGTTTTCGGCCGTATACGATAGAACACCACCAGTGTTCCGCCTTTTAAATGTTTCTAGTCTAACTGTTGGTGGAAGTTTTGTAGCAATTTCCCATTAATCGCGGCCACAATCGAGCAAACAAATCCCAAAATCAGACGAGCGCGCCAACAACAATATGTCCGTCGACAATCCACACACAGCTGTATCCGCCGCTGTGATTGGTCAGTATTACACACAGCTGTAGAAATTTAACCAATTATGAGCGAGGATGTTTCGGTCCTCTGTTAAATCCGAACCAAGTTTAACTCCTTTGCCAGAAGAGCTCGCACACTTCCGGATTTTCGTGATCGAAACGTCTTGCGTTTTCATGGAAAGTTATTAGAGGTAAATAAAGATTATTCCATACGATAAATTCAAGAAGCGCGAAAAAAAGAGCCTCTAAATTTTGATTCAGGCGCGCGATTGAGCGCTTTCGCTCTCGCGCTTCTTAAATCCGAAGCACTGGACTTGGCTATTGTATGCATTGTCTGGTGATTCTTACATGGAGTATGAACCGACATTCCCCGCACATAAGTTTTGTCTGATTTCACGTGCTTGAAATATTGGGGTATGGAATAGAGTATATTGATGGAAAACCTTGAATACTGCTGGAGATATTAGGCCCCTTCCCAATCTCACCTCCCCCTGAGAGGATGCCCCCACCCAAATCAACACATTAGCGGCAGAAATGAGACCCTGTGTGCCTAGTTGTACTAATTTGCTTGTGATTTTTTGCTATACATGTAGGCCCGACACATCAACACTTCATATTTTGTATGTGTACAGTATAGCATCATCATTGAGAGAATCCTCTACAAAACACACTCCGTTCGGATCTGCCTCAGCATCATGTGGTGAGGATTCAATTCGCTCGGTATAATTTTGTATACTGGTGTTACAGGTCAACTTTACCATACTGTATCAATGACCATGGACTTGTACATGTATCACATTCATATTGAATGGTGATGGCTGATGAGAATATTGCCCATATGGAACAAATGGCTGAATTCCAGCAAATAAAAAGTTCATATTACTCATAAACAACATACAGTTAATAATATTATCAAATAATTATGTGTATTCCTTATGGACACAAATATATTACAGACAATATTATGACTGAATCATGGTAACAGATATACACCTGAATCACACCATTTTTAGATCACTGTCAGGTTATCGCTTAACATTTAACAATTTCTGAAAATGACGGCATTTTAATATCTGTCCAACCTGATATAATTTACTGGCTTGTACCTATTCATGAATGCGTATTGGCTAAGATCACATTATACTGTGCCAGGGTTCTTACTCTTTCACAGTTATGAAATTCCATGACTTTTTTGGACAAATTCTATGACTTTTCCATGATCTTTTACTGTATTTTTTTTTACCGAAAACGTGATTTTCCCGGACCCGCGAACTTCATTTCGTCGAATGTCGCGTGTTGTCTGTGAAATTGCCAGAATCTCCCATCAGTGCATCAGTTTTCATTTTACTATTTAGAAATTATTTTTATTTAATCAGACCCCATTAACAATATTGATAAAACAGATTTATTGCTGTCTTGATTCTCTTTATTATATTATTCCATGTGAATTTCTACTTTTTCTGAGTAATTCCACTTAAGAGTAGCTTCCCTTTAAAGTTTTACAAATTTCACTAACACGAATTACCTCCCCTGGCTGTTGACAAGGCTTCGTTGACATCGTGCATATATTATTATTAAAAGGAATTTCACTTCACCTGTCGAAGTGCCACTTGCACTAGAGGAAGAGGTAGGCGTTGCTACACTGTCATCCTTATCCCTGGTTGTGGTTGATCTCTTGAATACTGACAACGTTATCGATACGCAACCGCATGCTTCTTGCTGCCCATGTGGCTTTTGACAGCTGCCTCACCCATGTTAGAAATATCAAAGTTTTTCCGGCAAACCTTGCAGCCGGCCTTGCCAGGGGTCTTCCCACGTTCGAGCCACTGCCGATAATTATCATTACACAGCCACGATGGTCGAAAGGAGCACTTTCCAGGCATTGTTTCACACGGTCGCGTTTTCCGTTTTCCGTCATTCCCGCTTCAGGATCTGCGCACCATTTTCCTCACAAATGCATCCTGGGAGTTTAGGGGAATTTCAAGACCAGTTATCTCCCCTGATGGAAGATTCTGGCAATTTCACAGACAACACGCGACATTCGACGAAATGAAGTTCGCGGGTCCGGGAAAATCACGTTTTCGGTAAAAAAAAAAAATACAGAGAAATATTGACATTGACTGGCGGACATTTTGAAGTTTCAGTTTATTTTTCCATGACCTCTAACAAAATTCAATGACTTGATACAAAATTCCATGACTTTTCAAGGCCTGGAAAACAATTGTCAATTCCATGACTTTTCAAGGATTTTTAATGACCGTACGAGGCCTGTGTGCGTATGGAGCTGTTTGTAACTTTGTTCACTGCTGAAGATGCTATAACTAATAGCAAAATATACAGAATAAATTGTGATTCCTACTCGGAGTTACTTTTCTTCTCTACAATTGAACATGTTGAAGTAAAATGGTGTGTTCTTGTGCATTTTGACAGAATATTTAGACTTTGAAGATGATATGTAATGATGCCCCAAAATGAACTGAATTTTCCGTGTCATCTGTCTGTCTGTCTCTCTGTTTGCCCATCTTTCTTGTCATACCACATGTGCAGCTGGTGATGGATCAGAAGCCTAATGAAATTGACTGACCTTCACCTGTTTTATCGAGGTCAAATTTAGCATTAGCAATAATTTTTAAAGGAGTGAATATAGGCTCTCCAAATTCATAACACTTGTGCAATTGGTGACTGACTAGAAGCCTATCCCAGTTGACAATCTATTTTCTCACGTTATATACTGTATATTATGATATAACATGAAATATAGCTAGGCATTCTAAATTGATACCACATATGCAACTGATGATGGACCTGCAGTCCATGAATATAACTGGCATTGACCTATTTTCTCAAGGTAAAAAACTGTAAGTTAAGTCACATCTTAACTCCCAACATACACCTCAAATCTAACATTGTCATTATTTTGTTGTGGCTGTTGTTTTTCTTCCAGAACAATTTAGCGAATTTTGCATGTGTTTCAACAGTCTCGTGCTTCAATAGTAACTTGAACCATGCTGTATCGGCTGAGCTGTTGAAATAGCCTTCATTTCCTAGCACTGACATACTGCACAGACACTGTCGAAATATGAGTACCAAGACAGAGTGATAGATCACACAGCCAGTGAAGGTTCCCGATTTACATTGAATGTCATTATTGCCTAAGTATAGTATTTGCAGCATTTTACAACAAGACCAATTCGCTGACTTACAGTGAAAAATTATAGTGAAAGGTATCTATATTTTGTTGTTTAGCATTTTTATTTGCTGGCATTGTTTCCGATAGAATAATTCATACAATCAGGAATAAGAAGGGGGTTAAAATCTTCATGTTCAAACTTTCGTAGGAAATATAAAAGTGACAATTTGAAATTTTATTTTTATTCGATTTTTTAATGTCGGTGGGCCCATGAACCGCAAAATAAAGTTGGTATTGCCTCACACTGGGTTTCAACCATTGGTGAGGAAATCCCTTCTACCACGGATGATTCCTGATTGCTCATCCTCCAGGGGTATCTGCCCCCCACTCTGTCCCATCCTAAAACAATTGCCACCCCTAATAGGGGGTGTGCCCAAATTGGGGAGATCTAAAGCCCTGTGAGTACCAAATTATGTGTTACAAAATTGTCTGGGGAAATGCTCTTCGCCAGTGTTTCACACAAGCTTTCATTTCAATTGCGTCCAAAATCATTCAGGGGTTTTTCTAGACACTTTTTTCATCGTGGTAACCACGATGAAAAACAATTACAAATTGAGTTTTTGCTAAATTTTGTAAATTGAGTTTTATTGCCGAAAATTGAGTTTTCTAAAATTTTGAGAATTTACGCGCCGAAGGCGCGCGAAAAATTGAGTTTCTACAAAATAAATTGAGTTTCTGAGAAATCTAAACTGAGTTTCGTCGTCTGTTATCCCTCCCCCAAAACCCCCGCGAGAAAGAAAAAAAAAAACGTGTGACCAGCCACGCCACTCGAGTCGAGATAAGCACTCAGGATTTGTAACTGATGTGCAGACAGATAACTTGTGTACCTTTATTATTCAATCGTATAGCTCCGATAAGGACGTCTGGTCTTGAACTGTTCTCATTTCAGTCGTATAGGTCCGATAAAGACATTGTCCTGAACGTTTCTCTTTCAAAGCAAATTGTTCGCAACCTCGCCACCAGGGGTCGCTCTCCGCTGGAAAATTGGCCGCTCCTACGAACCCCTGGGACCACGCTCACTGAAAGTGGGTCCCATAATGCATTGAAAAATTCGTTCACGTTTCCTCTTCCTGTTCCATTGGAACATATCCAATTCCTTGTGAAACGTCAGTCACGAGTCACTTGCATGGCAAGCGTCATGGCGTCTTGACGTCATAATAGAAAATATTTCGCAAGAATGCATATTGAGTCCGTCATCGCGCAGACGCGCTCGTAAAATCCATGATGTCGGGACATCGACATTATCTCCACAGAGACGCCCTCGTTATGTTCTGAATTCTAGGGTTTTGTGTGCTACCCAATGATCGATCGTACGCCTGAGCGCCGTCCCAGAGCCTAGTAGGGAGGACAGGACCGGATAGCTCTGGTTTCGAGATTGAATTGTTCGGCGACGTTTTGGACGATCGAACTAGTCCGCCATTTTGATATTCAAAGTTACGTCCCCTCTTTTTAGTCCACTCGGGAACCACTGCTGTCATACTGCTGTGGCTTATGAGTCTGGTCTCCGAGACACGCTGTCCGTCAATCTCCGTTTTTTTCGGTTAAGTTCGGAACCAAGACAACGGGCAAGCATTTTCTCTCTCAGTCAACATTTCACTTGGATGCGTGTGACGTTGAAAGACGTTTCCCCAGAAACAAGAAACGAACAAAACAGACATTCCCCAAAATACAGCTGATGTACCATTTGGGAATAAATACACAAAGTGAGCAATGCAGATTGGTGTAAAAACAAAAGATCCACACTCTCTCCTGCGCAACTGGGGATCTACATGCGGGGGCATATATGCTATAACATACAAAATATACGTTTTTATGAATAATTTTGTTTCTGCCCGATGGAAATTTCTGAAACCCCAGTATGTTTTGTAAACAAGTCCCACACCACATACTACAAAATAGGGTGCATATTGAGTTTAATTTGCAATTTTTGGCCATTTATCTGCATTTACCACAAGCAGCATTGGATGTTTTTCGTGAAATCCACAAAACTTCACAACCACCACTGTTTTATTTTTTACGTCTCTTATTAACATTTTTATTGCCATTTATTTCTTCATTTCTTTCCTGTCACTTACAAATACCCAGACACTTACAATACTCAACCACCAACTTTGTCAAGGATTGGTTAACTCATGGAAATGGACAAGGGACAATTTTTATTTCTTGACTATAAGTATAGATTTTTTAAACTAAAGTAAGCTATTTGTAGAGAAAATATTTTCACTTTTGACCTATCACAATCCAGAGCTGAAGTACTCTCCCCCACCCCCAAAATAATCGACCAAATAGAACTTCCCGAGATAACTTGGATTTTAAAACTCTCTTGTTTTATTCGCGCTCATTTTTTAATTAAATGAAGCTATCTCTGAGGGAAGTATTTCTACTTAACATCTTTAGCCAAAATATAATCGGCCAATCACAGTTGGATAGCAAACAAACTTTGCTTGATGAGCTTCATAACATTACTGACATGTTCATTCACGATGAAAAATTGTCGCGAATTTATTTATTGTAAGTGTCCTACTAAAAAGATAAAAAAATTGAGTTTCCAGACTGCATGCGATGAAAAACCCGAAAAAATTGAGTTTTGTTGTTTATTTTGTGCGCCGTAGGCGCGCCGAAAAATTGAGTTTTTCATTTTTTTGAAATTGAGTTATATAAAGGAAAAGTGTCTAAAATAACCCCTGTCATTGCTTCAAAATTTCATCGGGAACCATGACAAACCCTATTGGAAATCACATGAGTCGTGGGTTCCCCATATGACAATTATTTGGCGGGAGATTTCACATTGCATTCCTGGACCTCCGTCTGATCGACGGAGGTAATAAAGTCTGTACATGTACATCCAAACAAATTATCTAGCAAAAATTAAGTTCACCATAAATCAAGTATACAATATGATATAAGACAGCATATACATGTAACTTGTCATCGTCGAATTTCCGGAAGAGTCAAACGTGTCTGAAATTGTGACCAGATTCTGTCAGGCAGCTGCATAATGTTTGAAGCTGAAATGGTGTAATATTTCATTGTTTTTCCCAATTTCAACTATGAGGTGAATACTTCTGATACTGAATTTATCAAGCAGAATCTAACACATGTATATACTATAGAGTGAACTTTCTATGTGTTAATTACTAAAATGAACATATGTGGCCAATCGTTGAGGGTTGACTGCTTACATTGTAGCTAAAATTATGAATATTTATCTCCCCCAGTCCTTCAAACAGCCCGAAGAATTCTTCGATTTCAATTTTGGCACAATGCCAATGTCCCCATCTTCATTTATGGAAATATTAATGAACTATGAATCGACACCCTGAAGAAAGGCAAATCAAGTTTTGGCTTTTGGCACCACGACCCATCCTAAAAGTATGCGTAAGGTCAAGCAGATTTTTTTGATGACGTCATTTCAATGCCTAACTGAGGAGGCTCGAGCTGAGGCCATTCATTCTTTCTATAACCTGGGGTGTGCACAGGGACATCCCAGGTCAATCTCCGGAGACTCCGTGGAATTTGATCAAGAAATAGCCCTTGGAGGCTTGTCAATAACATTATGAAATGCCAGGATCAGATATCAGCCAAAGAAACAAGAGCTCAAGGGCTTCAAAATACACACCTATATATGAGGACATTCATTAGGACAGATAGATCTACCATTCAAAAGAATAGATACAGCTATAAGTACTTCGTGAAGCTTAGATGGTACTGGTACATTCCATTTATCTTTTGAGGGGAAAAAAGCATACATTTTATAGCATTATCATGATCCTGAAAGAAACCAGCAGTCAGCATACAGACCGAGACATGCATTCATGACATTGAACAAATAAAATGAACACTAAATGACAGTGTTTATAGGTAATATTATATACAGGTTATGGTACTGGAGCGGGGCAGTGGGCCCCTAATTCACCCCCCTGGCTGAAACACCATTCAAAACTATGGACCATGACCCTGGGAAATATCCAGACCATCAGCAGTCTATTGTAGACTGGCCAGGAGTACCATTATTTATTATAGGCCGGAATGTGGGCAAATACATAGTCATCAATTATTACACAAAATAGGCATATGATAACACAAAAATATACAGAATATGAAAGCCCTAATCAAATGATCTGTTTACATGTCCAGGTATGGTGCCTTCAAGGTACACAACTGACATGTGAGAATATATATCATGATTTTTGCAAAGGCTCAGATCTTGTTTTATAGTTTGCTAAACAAGCCGAGAAATATAATGGAGCAAAATTGGGATGCATCGAACATACTTTTCACAATTTTCTATGGGGCAAAAGTAACAGGAGTATTGAAGAGGTGCTGGAACAAGATCTTCAAATTAGATCAATTTCTTGATAACAGTATCACGGTTCCAATCTAGAAACTTGAAAACTTACTGAACCACATTTTACCGATATTCATCTACTGAGTCATATGATGAAATCTGTCTACATACATGTACATCATGTCTTTCACAAGCGTCTGTTACAAGTTCATAGATCTTCTCACAACTGGGGAGTACGAGCTGAACTGGGAATCTTCCCATTGTTATATGATGTTGTACAGCGTTCTGTTAAATATTATCACTACATACTAGAGTATCCTGACAGACTGGCCTTCCATGCCCTGCAGGAGCAAAAGGCCTTGTGTAACAAACGCGAGGGATGGCTATACAGACTGAAAATGTTTATGAGTAAAGAATTAGACATGGACGTTGACAACACACAGTGCAGTAGTTTCAAACTCAAACTTCAAACACACTTCCAGGCTTGTTTCAACTATGCACTTCAGGATAATAAGCCTAATTCTAATGGAGAAAACAAAATGAGGACATACAGATTATTTAAAAGTAATATTAAGTTCGAACCATATTTACTTGTATGTAAAAATTCCCATCACAGACAAGCTTTTTCAAAATTAAGACTAAGTAACCATAAATTGAAAATTGAAACTGGTAGGCATACAAAACCCAAAACAGAAGTTTATCGGCGAGTCTGTGACACCTGTCAAGTAGTTGAGGACGAAATGCACTTTGTGTTGTCATGTTCCCGGTACACAACTGACAGAATATCCTTATTTAAAACAATTACTGAAAGTCACAGTAATTTCATGACCCTAAGTGATATTGACAAATTTGTCCTCATCATGTCCTCAGAGGACTTGGTCAGTATTGTAGTGCCACATTTGTATGCTTGGTACACCCTTCGGCTTCAGTGAGTAACCTCTCAGCCCATATATACACCACAGTATATGTATATATATGAACATTTTATTGATTTGTTATTCATGTTCTTGTTCTTTGTTTGTTCTTTGTTTTGTAAAGGCCAACCGCCAGTGGTCAAAGGGAGGTAACCACAATGCACAATGTCTTCCACAAGTTATTATCAACACTCAGACATATATCTATCTCTCAGATATAACATATATATAAATATTCATGTCACTGTTTTATTGTTTCTCTTGTTGTATTTCTCTTAACATTTTGTACTCTGCCTTTGACTGGTGTCTGTACAATAAAATTTTGAATCTTGAATCTTGTACGACATAAATTGGCTAACTTATAGGCGATGGAAGTTGTCAGCCCTAAACAGGATTGAGTACAGCATTGTATAAAACTGAACATGCAATGGGGCTTGTAATCGCTCCGTCGTACTGTGTCACAGATCAGTGTTGTACATGTACTTGTATGTGTCTGCATGAATATGTGTGCTGGAAACTGGCTGCATGGTCTAGGGGAGACAACTAGGCAGGAAATCCAAACAGCAAATGCCATGTTGAATACATATGTCTATGTGAATTGTTGAACATCCTTTCTTCGATTATTCCTAGCCTAGTGGTGTCACATATTCCCACACCAGTATATAATACTTCGGTGTCATAGAGTAACATATTCTGGAATATGTCATCCCATACGTATATATGTAGTACACATACTAGTTGGTATGAGCGCGTGCAAGGCAGAGGTGGCCAGCCACTTCGCCTGAAACGTGCTGCAGGCATTACATGTGTGCGCTCCAGCAACGTTTCTCTTTGTGTCTCCTTGATATTTCCAATAAAATACTGATTAAAGTAATGGTAACAAGTGAGTGAGTGAGTGAGTAGGATTTAACGTCGTTTTCAACATTGTTTCAGTCATATCACGACGGTGCCTACATGTGCCAGAACACGAGAGTGTCCACAGTTCCTATTATTCTGGACACTGATCAGCCCAGCCGGTACAGCACCCGGTCACCCATGTAATGGTAACAAGAGCCCAAGGGGCTTCAATATACGTCCGTGTATCTGGAATTACATTGGTCCAAATTTTAAGGTTGTTTGATAGCCTCGATTCCAATTGGTAGCTAGCCCACAATTTTGTGCTTCTGAGAATGTAACATATATCTCATATTGAATGATAAACTAAAAGGAGCTTAACTCTTGGTACATGTAACTAGTTGACCTTGGAGCAAGAGCCGAGAGTTCACATTATCCCACACTGAAATTGACAATAGTCAAACACAAGAAAATAGTAGTTTTCCTGCAAATGGATTCCTTTCAGACAAGATAATTTTTCATGGAGAAAGAAGAAAGTGATGAAGTAAACCTTTGTTCTTGAGTTAATAAAGAGGTATGAAGTTAATAAATGACCCCTCTCCCCGTTAAATTATAAATGTATGGTTTTTATTTCACAACAGTTTAACTAAATGTAGCTGTTTCAAATATGGGAGACAACTCCACAGGATGACTGCCATATACATGTAGGGGAGAGAACTCTGAATATTCCAACCTAACACATATGGTCAACTAAACTTGATTCAGTTTTGACCTTGGACAAATTGATCTCAAAATGTATGGCTCCTCTTTGCCATGTGAGTAAGGTATATACTCAAAGTTTGGTATCATTCCATATCTTGAAACCAGAGATATCGCATGGACAACAAATGTTAATGAATGGATGGACAGAACGCAACATCACATTACATGACCTCGTCTTCGACAGGCATATGAAAATGTGATTTCCTGATTTTGGGGTCACAGTTACCTTGACCTTTGACCGTGACCTAAATTTTGGTACACAACACTTCGTCTTCCGTCAATGTATCAATGGACACAAGAAATCAGGATTTTTATGAATTTCATGATTTGGGGGTCAGTGACCTTGGCGTTCAGCCTTGATCTACATTTTGGTATGTGACACATCATGTCCCCCTAATGAATCTACGGACACAAAAAGTAATTTTCAAAGATTTCTTGATTCTGGAGTCACAGTGACCTTGACTATTGACCTTGATCTAAATTTTGGTACATGACAAACCATCTCCCCGTAATTTCTCAATGGACACAAGTAATTTCATCCAATAATCAAGTTGTATGGGATCCTATTATTATGGTTCACAAAGATAGTCATTAATACTGAGATCATTTCTTGATGGCCTGCCACCAAGATGTTATTGTTTTGCGTCTGTTCTGACTAAAACTTTATTTTTATACCTCTAGAGAGTAAGAACATGGATTAATTGAATTTTCTTAACTACTGGTACATGTATGTGTTTTCAAAAGCATTAAAACGAAATTACATGTGAATGTTGACTTTCGTGTGTCAATGGGGCTTTTCCTTAGCAAATCACACGAAGTCATACCTGTAAGTCCTAATCGTTCCAGCATGTTAAGTATCACGTAAACAGCAATTGAGTCTACTTTTATCGTATAATTTGACCTTTGAGAAACTACATGTAGATGTGAGTAATTTGTGATGGGCTTCTCACTAGTTCCATAATGTGGTATACATTTGGCATCTTTAAAAAGCTTGACTAAATTCCTCAAACAACAATAAATGTTGTTTCACCATAAAACTTACATTTACATGTAGGTCAAGGTCAGTCATCTTCAATGAAGTCCTGGTCGATAGATATGCATACATGTAGATGTGGTATAAATTTGGAAAAGCTAGCTATTCAGGTCAGGTCGCATCACACTGGGGGCAAGCTTCCACATACGGTAGAAATATGGAAAAATCTCTGTAAATATAAAAAGTTCTGGGCCACAGATTTTTATGCACTAAGTTTTCCAGAATGTTTCAGTCGATGAGAACAAATATACCCATAAAAACTTACTTTGGGCAATGTTTTCAGCAAATTACA
The DNA here is from genome assembly GCA_036873755.1 of Hanleya hanleyi. NCBI lineage: Eukaryota > Metazoa > Mollusca > Polyplacophora > Lepidopleurida > Hanleyidae > Hanleya > Hanleya hanleyi. The sequence continues at coordinate 8,219 of JAVTVY010047353.1, read as the reverse complement.
AATCTTGCCCAGAGTCAAAAGTGGTTAACCCTCGGCGACTACCTGAAAAACTCAATTTCGAGCCCTGCACTGTGTGGCTTTTTTTGACCCTGTAAGTCAATGAGGGCAGGGTCGATTGACTGACAGATGACCCTGTTTGGAGGCTGTCAATTGAGGGTGGCAAAATCGAACAGCCGTTCTTTTGTCCTCGCCAAAAAATTTGAGATGTGTATTATGCTACCAGCATCAAATACAAATTTTTATATTTAATTTTACCTGAAAAAAAAAAATAGGTTATAGTTGGTCATCTCCAATGTAGCCTGATTCCCCAGTCATGGGACAAACTTATCACCTGTTAAAGTGATTTTATCAGGATTCTCAGATTATACATTTTTTTTTTATTTTATTTTTTTTTATTGATATTTATGATTTACATGTAAGTCATTCAATTTTGTAGGAATTGAAAAAAATATTTTCTGTTCATAAAGGACAAACTGGTTACCAAATATTATTTCCCTTGTACCTAAGCATACATGTACAACTGGGCGATTCCACGACAGAGAGTGAAAGTTGCTCAAATTTCAAACTGCTAGGATTGGGACATCTGTTGATTTTTTGTATCAACCAGTGCCTGAACTAAGACAAAATGAAGTTTTTGTCACTGATTGTCCACATTCTAGAAAAAAATACCATTGAAACACCTTGCAAACTCGGACAGCCATAAAATGTGATTTTCTAGTAGGCCTCAAAATAAGATGTATAATCTGAAGTATTCCTCTCAGTTTGGTTATATCTGATGTTAGTAACTAACAACCAAGTATTCTAACATGAAAACTTGTCAAATTTGTGAGGTTGGCAAGACTTTGTCATTTTCACTCAATATTCAATCCGATTATCACAATGTAACTTACGTGACAAATTTTCATTGGTCATTTCGTCAAGAGATAATATAGGCAATACATATAAAAAACCTCTTCCATCAATGAAACTACCTCGTGTCCACTAGGAACATACAAAAAACAAATAGTTGAATAGAAATTCAGAGGGGTGAAGTTGTGTAACTTACGTGACATGTCACGTCACGTAAGTTACAAAAATTGTCACGTAAGTTACATATACAAAACCATGTAAACTATGAAGAATTTTTCGTCAAAAGCAAATCAAACTATTAAGTATTTCTAACATTGTTACCACTAAAAGTATACATTTAAGATATTCTAAACTGTCCTTGCAGACTAAGTAAAGGGTCCAATTCCATAAACAATTCCAATGTTTCTACTGAAAATATGGTAATGAGTTTGGTAATTAATTAGAAAATAATGAACAGTTAAGTATCCCAAAAATTGTTATTCCTGTATAAGTACATTGTATTTTTCAATTTCTAAACATTTATACAAGTATTTCCTGAATAAATAGTCCAGAAACCCATCCCATGTAACTTACGTGACACACATTTGTAACTTACGTGACACTAGTTAACAATTTTTACAACCCTTGTGGTAAAATATGGCAAAGTGACAGATGGCAGCTATACACATACCTACTAATTCATTGTTCAAGCTATCGCCATAGGTGAGAACTTTTAAGATTCTTCCAACCAAATCAGAGAATTATTAACATACGTCAAATGAACCAAAACTGCCCTAATTCTCTGAGTAACTTACGTGACACTTTTTTAATTAAGCCCAGATGCTAATTAATTTGATTGAAATTACTCGAAAACTTATTCAGAGTATAAGAAATACTTTTATTTAAGTGATTTGTTTTGTTATTGGTGGTCATGGCTGTTAATTGTGGCAGATGTTACAAATGCATCCCCAGCGGGAATGAAAATGTAACTTACGTGACATGGAATCGCCCAACTATGAAAAATATCATATTGTATCCACTTGCGCCTCTTTACTCTTCTTCTGATGTGTATAAAAAATCGTCCCCATGTTACGTGCACACTCCAAACATGATGATGTTTTATCCCACTTCTATCCCATGATGTACTTTACATCTACATGTATGACAATGTAATGGTAGGTGGGGATCATAATAAGTGGTTAAATTGGATGAATCACTTCTCCTAGTGATTAAATTAGATGAATCACTTCTCCAAGTGATTAATTAAATTAGATGAATCACTTCTCTGGGTGATTAAATTAGATGAATCACTTGTGATTTTTTTTTTTAAATTCAAACTTCCCTAATTTCATGTTTATTCTGATCTTATGCAAGTGGGAGTTTGAAATAATGTTCAAAATGGCATAAACTTTCAATTGCACCTTTCTAGAGCACATTTAAACTGTCCAGAACTTTTGATCACCCAAATTTGGGCACAAACCTCTATTGTCTATTCTGCGGGCAAAATATTTTTAGGCAGGGAAATGCGCCTGAATAAGTGAAAACCTGAATACTGACCGAATAGGTAAGTTTTGACGCAAATTTGACGCATAACTGAACATTGATTCTCAATGGATGCGTCCTAATTTGGGCACAACATTTAACGTTGTATCAAGAGGGTTATCTAAAGCCCTGATGTTGTATTCTGGTTATTTTTTATCACTTGGCACAGTGAATGCTAATAAGGCTGTCTGTAATTTTTTCTTGGTAACTGTAACTGTTTTCTTGATCAGTGACATTTACATGTTCATGATGTGAACAGGTCATAAAAGCCAAAGATATTGACGGAACCACCAGGCCACAGGCATGTAAGCTTACATGTATGTATCAATATTTGTTCCTACATGTAAGGTGTGATCTGGGTGATGATCAAAGGCCTGAAGACAGATCATCTAGGCAAATCAATACACATTACAAGGCCTTTGGGGATGTTGCCAAACTTTTGTTGTAGAAGGTTTTGGACATGTCCAGAGATTACATATTCAGAGTGAAAAGCAGAGTCACAATTTTGCACCAACACCATGAACACCACTACATGTACATGTACTTCCACTTTCAGTGGATGAGCAACAACAGGGAATTCAAGAGAATCCAACAGGCTTTTGCAAACTTTTTCAGCAATTTGTGTAGAAATGATAAGATTTGGATTGCCATGGATTCCTGTGAAGTTTGATTTTGAGAATCCCATAAGGATTCCCATAAATATTTTGACGGAAAGTAAGGCATGTGAAGCGCGAGCCCTGGAAGCAGTCGAGTTCAATCGCCAGTCGGGTCATACAAATGGAACTTGCGTCCTCGCTTATGCTCAGCATTAAGAGGGTAGATCAAGGACTGGTTCACTCATGATCAGTCCACATACAGGTAATGTGCAGGCTTATGATTTAATCATGGCCACCAAGGTAATTATGGTTGCCCTACTCACTGGCGTTGATGCCCGCTGCTAATATTTCTAAGTAATTTTATGCCAGCCAGGCCTCAGTGCCACTAGTTCCACCAAATTGGCCTTGCCGTCAAATTCCCTAAATTCGAAGCCTGAATGTAACTAGAGCCTTAGGCACTGAAACGGGGCTATTTAAATGTAAAATTGGCTGTTGGAATAATTCCACTAACTCTTTGATGTTCCATCATGATATCATGGCGAAGAGCCATACTTGTAGTCTCACACATTCCTCTCAACAAGGATCTCTAGTGCATTAGTATAATTGTACACATATATATATTTAAAAAAAAAAAAGCTGGGACAGACATTTATTATGAAACCAACCTGATGAAATGATAAAATAATGTCTTCACTGCATGTTACCAATATTTGTAAAAATTTTCACTTTTTTCAGATAATCGAAAGCATATCCTTCAGCAGTAAATAACAATACGAAGCTGCGCATCTGAAAACCCCTGGTCTCTGGGTACATTCATAATGTATTCAATTTGAACCAAGATGTCAGGAACACCAAGCAGTCAAGTCACAAATATACAGATTATCAAAAATTTTGCAATTAGGAATGGCCCCTTAAGGTTTCCGTTCAATCAGAGAAACCAGTTTTCATTACATAAGTTTCTTGATGCATCAATGATGTATACCAAATTTTACATCGAGCATTTAAACGGTATCAGAGATAGAGATCATTAATGATTTAGCATAAATTAAAGATGGCCGCTCATCTTTCCCGCCACTCAGAGGAACTGATGTGGTTATTAATTGAAAGTCTCTTGATACATTGATGCTGTATACCAAGTTTCGTATAGAACACTGATATGGTATCAGAGATATACATCATTAAAGATTTTGCATAAATTAAAGATGGCCACCAAGGTTTCCGCCCAATCAGAGAAACCAGAACTGTCATTTGTCGTAAGCATGCATCAATGATGTATACCAAATTTTACATCGAGCACTTGAACGGTATCAGAGAACGAGATCATTAATGATTTTGCATAAAGTAAAGATGGCCGCCCATCCTTCTCTCCACTCAGAGGAACTGATGTGGTTATTCATTGCAAGTCTCTTGATACACCAAGTTTGGTATAGAACACTTAAATGATTTCAAGACTACCGGTCTGCTACCTCCTATTTATGTGGGAGGCCCGTTGGCCGAGTGGTTTAGATCGCCGACATACAGTGCTGGCGATTAGGTGCCTGACTCTGGGGTCGCTGGTTCGAATCCTGCACGGGACTCGACCAAATTTTCAGCACTAGAATTTGTGCTATTCTAAGGTAGTGTTATCCCAAAATAACGAAAATACTGTGATATCAGAGATATATATTATTAAAGTTTTTGCATAAATTAAATATGGCCACCAAGGTTTTCAGTCAATCAGGTCCCGATTTAAAGCATCTGTATGCATCGATGAAGTATACCAACTTTCATATAAAACAATTGAATGGTAACAGAGATATGTATCATTATCGATTTTGCATAAATTAAAGATGGCCTCCAGGATTTCCAGCCGGTTTGGTAATTCATTGAAAGTTGCTTGATGTATCGATGATGTATACTAACTTTCGTATTGAACAGTTGGATGGTTTCCGAGATATGGATCATTGTCCATTTTGCATAAAATTAAAGATGGCCGCCAAGGTTTCCACCCAATCAGGTCCCAATTCAATAGGCTTCTAGTCCTTGACTAGGTAAATAAGCATACCAAATTTGGAATTCTTCAGTGGAACCGTTTTCCGTCTATCTCGCTCACGTACGGACGTACGAACAGACGGACGTTCAAGACGACAATACCCCATGGCCAAAATTGGCCGAGGGGTAAAAATGAGTATTGAGATACAATGTAAAATCCTCATGGTTAGATGGACTGAAGCTATGCTGGGATGCATCCTCTCATGGCATTATATTGTTTCATGTACCTCCTCCCTGGTATATTACAGTTTTATTTGGTTATCTCCCCTGTCACCTTACAGCTTCAAAACTGTGATATGCAGAGCTCTTTCTGTAGATCAGGGGGAAATGCTTGCAACATTCCATGAATATTTCAGAAGTAGAATGGAAAGAAAACATTTCTGAATACAGGCAAATTATTACGTAAATGATTTGACCACCACTGGATTTTAGAAACTTACTATAAAAAGATAATGCAGAGGGTCTTGAGGGGTAATCTTAAATGGCGAAAATTCCAAACTGTAACTCAACACACATATTTCATGAAAATGTAAACGAATACAGGCAAAGCGAAATATCCCATTGTTTTCTACAATGAATTACACTTATACTGGTATTATTTAATACTAAATTACTGCCCAAACACACTTTCTAATGAGAATGAGTTAGTCCCACAAAATCACTCAACATGCGCCTCTCAAAATCTGTGGTTTAGCAGACGACATATTTTGAGCACGAAAGTAGTGCCACTGGAAAATGAACGAAAACACGCATAAAATTAGATAAATGGAAATGTAACTTAAACATATCAGACCTGCAACTACATGTATACGCGAACATTAAAAACACAGAAACCTGGACATTCTAAAAGAAGGAAGTTTCAGACCTCTTTCTTGTCGTGTAAGAACTTTATCTTTTGCTGTGTTAGCAAGACACAGAGCTGCAGCTCAATTTTTTCTGACTACAAGACAGGACCATTAGTCCCTACGGGCCTACATCGCCCCGTGAAAAGGTTGGATTTAAATTATCTGCCTTCAGCATGATACTTCAGTTCCGTGGAAGAACTATAACTATAAAATGCCATTTGGACTGCTTTGTCTCAGGGGTCGAAATAACACCTGTCATGGCTGTCTACCGATCTCTGACAAGTGAAATTCGTGAATGGCAAGTAGAAAAAGAATCTACTTGTCCCAGGTGACTAGAAGAAAAAGTATTTCAAGATATATTTTTTTTGGATGATTTCTTTAAAAACTGACAGAAACTGGGTTCCTGAAAGACACAATAACGTAACTGAATATTTTTCCTGAAATATTTTTTTTTAATAACATTTTCCCCACATCATTGCGACATATTATTGGTTGTTATTTTAGTGCTCAAGTCGAATTCTGCGGAGACAAGTAAAAAGTATGCTCACCTGTGACTTGAGACAAGTAATTTTTTCTAACATTTCAACCCCTGGCACCCCCTACATAACCTACAGTTAACTCCTCCTCACCAACCACACACAAACATTACAAAAATGTCAATTTGTAAGTCAGTGAGTGAATAGAATTTAATGTCGCTTTCAACAATATTTCAGCTATATCACGACAAACCAACTAAGCACCACCCAGCCCAGTTGTGTTCCTGCTACATGTACATGTACTTCAACATGTGGGTGTTTATATGCTAAGGTGTAACAAATATGGGACACTGAAGCTCAAAATATAACATAGACTACAGCTCTTCTTCTTTACATTATTTGATGGCGATATCTCTCAGCTATATTAAAATTATAGAGTTAACAGTCTTCAAGTGTGTTAGTATTCTCAGATCTGTTTTAGTACAACATCACTAAAAATGTTGGACAAACACAGGACGGAAAATGGGGGGGGTAAAACAAAACATAATAAGGGAATAGAAAATGGATTTCTACTGCAAGGGGACTTTTAGGACAGTATTTTACATATATGAACACTTTCAGTGTTTGATTTGAAAAATTTAACGTATCTGTGAAGAAATTAGTACAAAGCATGACAAAGTGTCGGACAAACAAAGACGGAAAAGCTGATGGAAACGTATCTTTTTTTAAAATTAATAGGCACTTAATTGAAATAAACTATGTTGAAAATTATAAAGTTATGTGAAGAATACAAGGTTCTTCAACTTGATATGAAAATAAAAGTTATTTACTATTTTTAAAAAATATGCCTTTATGCCCCAAAATAGTTGGACAAACTAAGACGGACAATGTTAAACAAATGGGGAGGAAAACCTGTCCGTCTTTGTTTGTCCGACATTTGAAAATACTACAATTGTGAATACCACAAACCAAACAGTGCTTAGGTACAGAGAGGAAATGACTGTGTATCACTATAAGTGTGTATTTTGATGGTCTGCTCTGAATATGCACTCAGAATATGCTGAAAATTTACTTATGTGTCGGACAAACGAGGACGGATTATGTCGGACGAACACTGCCAGGCAATGAAGACGGACACTGCATTTTGGTAGTGTACAGCTAAAGTACATGGGATGGAAGCATAAAATTTGGGGCATGTGTCACCCATCACACAAGCAAGGGGCATCACAAACCCCATGAAATATTACTGCAAATAAAGTTAATTAGCATAATTAGTATGTCGGACGTAACATAAGACGGAAAATCTGAAGATTTTTGATAAATCTAATTTTTTTAAATATGTGTTTGCATTTGTCAGGAACTTTACATTCATGAAAAGACAGAAGGGGCATAACTTTCATTTTAATAAGGTTGGCATCATTAACTATGTAGTTGTGAGTATTTAGAGATCTCTACAATGAGGGCTTATTGGAGGACGGAAAATGTTACGTCCAACCGTGGTGGTTAGCACCTTAAAATTCTTTTGTTAAATCACACTTTTGCCACTTTAATTGTGCATCAATTTCTACCTTTAGATCCATTCCACCTAGTGTCTACAAAGAAAGTCATCTTCTATGTGTAATATTACATATAAAAGCATCTTTTGGATGTCACCATGGTGTATGTCACAATCTTGGTGCAAATATTGGCCTCAAATCAAGCTTAATTAAGTTAATTAAAAACAAATAATTTGAAGTTGAACCTGTTATTATCTTTTCTATCTCCACAACACACAGACAAAATAGTGGCATTTCCAGAAGTTAAAATTTCTTCATATGTAACTGTAATAAGTGACTTCAACATGAAGTGCCTGTTTGTTACACCTTAGCATATTAGTACCCATGTTCAAAGACAAAATCTTT
>JAVTVY010047352.1:0-22724 GCA_036873755.1 Hanleya hanleyi | reverse complement strand
TATTGTGGTAATATACTCTTACTTCATAATGAGTATTAGATCTGTATGTACCCCATGTGAAATGTTGTTCTTTTATTCCGTTATGTTACCGTGCATGCCGTGTGCCGTACTGGGCTCATAATGGGCGTATTGCCTGGGGACTCTTATTTCTGAGTACAAAAAAAATCATTCAATCGTCTCCGGGACCAAACAGTGAAAAAAACAAAACAAAAAAACAAACAAAAGTAGCCGACCATAACAGATTACAACACAGAATCTTGGGACAACAAGCCATGTAGTTGTTATTATAGTATTTTGAAAATCAATTCATCTGTAATCACAAATTCGGTAGCTATGGAAGTGAACAGTAGATGATCACAGTTTAAAAGTATCGCACGGATAGGACTATGTGGTGCGGCTGTTTTCAGAGGCATAGCTTTGCAGGGTCAAAGTTTGCACAGTTGACCATGTGGGGTTTTTCGCCGCGGGAGTCGAGACATGCTTCACATTTCTTTATCTATCTATACAAATTACAATCAGTACATTTTGTAAACACCATTTAACTATACGGGTTTCTGAGCCATTCTGTCAGTCATCCAACTTTATTCACAGGCAAACATTAAACTGCCGCAGCAGGCAGTCCACTGCGGCAGTCCAACTTTCGCTCACTCCATTCTGTTCATTTCGTTTCGGTTATTTCATTCCGGTCAAACTCTGTTCATAATCCGGTCATAATTCGTTCAAACTTCGTTCCGGTTTAAAATTTTTGCGGTCATATTTTAATAACCGAACCGAACCGAACGAAACGAGTGTAAACATTGATGCAATTGCCTCTGTAGACGGTCATTGGTATTGATTTTCACTGAGGTACGTAATACACGATGGCTGCCATTGACCATATTGCATTCTGTCCGTCCCACATCTTGTGAACGCGCTATCTCAAGAACAATTCGACCAATCGACTTCGAACTAAGATGCTTCACATCAGTTAGACGGCCATTGGTATTGATTTTCACAGAGGTACATAATCCAAGATGGCTGCCATTGCCATTGGATTCCATCTGTCCCACATCTTGTGAACGCGATATCTCGAGAACAATTTGACCAATCGATTTCAAACTTGGGAAGGTTTTTCACATCAGTTAGACGGCTATTGGTATTGATTTTCACTGAGGTACGTAATCCAAGATGGCTGCCATTGATCTTATTGGATTTTGTCCGTCCCATATCTTGTGAACGCGATATCTTGAGAACAATTCAATTCTATTGAATTCTATTCACTCACCCTTCCATTTTGGTAGCCAAACTGCGCAAATTGGATTTCAGATTTGTCTTTATCGTTATTTGTACATTTTTGTGAAAACGGCCCATTAGTCCACATGTGTAATAATTACTGTGGGCCTGATTGTTTCACCAAGCTAGTCACCTGATTGACTAACAAATGTAGTTTCAAATTTGCACAGGATTTCAATATTGCTGAAGAAGTCAGATATAATATTCTGTGATATATTATATCTGAGTTCACTGAGATTGGGAATTCAATGTGTGCAATTAATTTATGGTTCCACGACATACTGTGCTCTTGGTGGTACTTTAAAACTTGATTGATATATATACTGACCCTTATGTCATGCAGACTGGTTTTTGCTGATGACTTTCTTTCTGTTTACAGATTCCAGTCTTCTTTGTGGAGAGGCATGACTATACAGTCTACCACCCTGATATTGATTTTGAAAACAATTTCTGGGGAACCAACATTGTCACAAAGTATGTATGACAATTGTTTTCCTTTGTCACTGTTTGTCTGTTCAAAAAATATAACAGATTGTTTACTCTTAACCCTATCTGGCCTGGGCTTTTTGGGACCTGTCCAGGCCTGGGGGGGGGCCGAAATGGCCCCCCTAATTATTTTTCTTACCCCTTGGGCTAGGGGGCTGAAACTTCTTACACTATAGCCTTGGGTCAATCTCTACCAGAAAATGTAAAAAAATTCAAGATGGCTGCTTTGATGACGTCACAGTGACGTCATTTTCAAAAACGGCATTTTTTGGTCGATTTTTCGGTCGAATTTTCCGATTTTTTTATTTTTGCAATTTCTCCACAAAATCTGCATGAAAAATTAGCAAATATTAATGTGATATGAAATAAAATAGTTTTTACCCACTTTTCATGGCGGAAAAGCATAAATTTTGAAGAAATATGACAAAAACATCACTTTTCTGGAACCCACGTGGCCGCCATATTGAATTTACCCATGATCCTCTGCTCGGGGGGTTATGCAAATAGTTTCAAAATGACCCCAATAAGATAAACTATAAAGTCACGGAGTTTCAGCTCTCCATTTTTTTCCGTTCCGGAGATAGTGCAGAAAGTTTGGTAGGGGGGACCATAATGGCCCCCCCCCCCCCCAGGCCTGGTAGGGTTAAGTATATTCAACCATCACCATGATCACATGACGTTGTTCACTGTGTCCATTGAATCATCACACATCAGTGTGTTTATTCCATGATTACAAGTTTAACATGTGTAAGTTCAAACATCACAGGCTTGTTCTGTGTTGTTCAGTGTTTTTCATCATGTATGTTAAACTATCAGTCATCTTTTTTGTTATTGTTGGGTGGGCACGAGTTCCTGTGCATTTTGCTTAGAAGCAATCATGGCAATGCGAACTTGATAATGTGATGTCTAGCACTGTAATATCACTGTCTTTATTGCACCATGTAAGTGTCCTGTCTGCATGGTCTGTGTCTTGTGCGCTGTCTTCAGTGTTTTATAGGATGGATGGAGGGTGTCCATGGTGTCTGGTTCAGTGTTGCTTCAAAGATCTCTTCTTTGAAGTAGCAGGAACACAACTGGGCTGGGGGGTGCTTAGTTGGTTCGTCGTGATATAGCTGAAATATTGTTGAAAGCGACGTTAAATTCTATTCACTCACTCTTGTAATTCACATTTTGTTCAGTCATTGTAGGCAAGTTTTGTGTTGTTCCTTGTTCATATTCAACTACATTTATGAGAGGCATGCATGTTTCCTGATAATTCATTTTGTTTGTTCAACCAGCCCCCCCCAATATGAAGTGTGGTCCAACGACTAATTCCCCCCACCCCCCACCCTGAAGTGCCTTAAAATTAGTGGAGAAGCATCTGAAATTTGGCATGATCGGGGGAGTAACCCTTACCCCCCATCTTTCCTACTTCATGGGTCCAAATTTATCATGACTAGTTGTCCCTCGACGCCCAAAGGGCTAAAGGGGAACTATATTATTGGGGTCCATCCATGCGTCTGTCTGTCCCGCTTCATTTCCGGACGATAACTTATGAAAAACTGAACAGATTCTTGGAAATTCAAATTTGGTATGTGGGTATCTCGCCTCAAGATCTCGCTTGGGATTGTTTTTCTCACCAATCCGCCTACAATGTACAGGTGGTGCCACCTGGGGGCCAAGTTAAATATTTTCTTTATTGACAATAATTTTAGAAAAACTGATTGAATTCTTTTCAAATTGTTGTGTGGGTACCTCGCCACAAGATCTCACTTGGGATTGCTTTTCACATGAATCGGCCTATTTTTATGTTAAAATTTTGTTTCCTGACAATAACTTTTGAATAACTGAACAAATTCTATTTTGACTTAGGGATTTGCTCTGTCCGTCATTCTTTATTTTCCGTCATTCCATCACACTTTCCTTGTTGCTCTATCCGTCATTCTGTCATTCCGTCATTCCATCACACTTCTTTGTGACTGCAATAACTCAAAAATTATTTATTTGATTGACATCAAACTTGGAGAGTGGGTTGGTATGAGAGAGAGGATGGCTGGGATTTTTTTTTGAGCAACCTATGGAATGCAATATGGCCGCTGTGGTCGCAGAGGCCTTGCCCCTTTTCAACCATGCTACCTAAGCTTGTGACTGGAATAACTCAAAAACAATTTGTCTGAATCAGACTTGAACAATGAGTTGGTATGAGTGAGAGAATGGCTGGGAACCTGCTTAATCCAATATGGCCGCCATGGCCGCTGAGTTCTTGACCCTATTCAGCCATGCTACCTAAACTTGTGACTGCAATAACTGGAACACAATTTGTCCGATTGACATCAAACTTGGACAGTGGATTGGTATGATGACTGGGTTTGTCTTTTGGCAACCTGCATAATCCAGTATGGCATCCATGGTCTTGATCTCTATTCAGCCATGTTTATAAGCTTGTGACTGCAGTATTACTCAAAATCTATTTGTCTGATTGACATCAAACTTGGTAAGAGGGTTAGTATGTGTGAGAGGATAGCTGGGATTGTTTTCCGGCAACCAGTGGTATCCAATATGGCTGCTGAGGCCTTATTTAACCCCTATTCAGTCATGGTACGTACTGAGCTTGTGACTGCAATAATACCAAAATGATTTGATTCTACATCTGCTATCACTGATGCCATATTCCTCCTTAGGAAATCCCATTAAGATTTGCAGGTAAAAGTTACTTCGCCTTGAGCCACCAGGTGGCGCTGTTCGCGCATGCACACTCAGGCTCGCCCTCTTTTTTCTCTGCATGTCAGACGAGTCAGAGTTCCCGTATATGTTTAGTTGAAGACGTAACCTAGGGTTATTCTTTCGATTTTCTTGTTTTCTAATTCATTAGTCAGTATGTCTGATATTGTCACCCCGTCAGTCAAGAGATGGTGTGAATCTTGTCATCATTTTTGACCGCTGGAAGACAACCATACTTGTTGTTTTACCTGCCATGCGCAGGTATGCTACAGGCAGACTACTTGCGCCGAGTGCGTGGATTGGGACGACACCATTTGGCAGCGAAATACCGACACTAGACGCAGAGTCCTACTGAAAGCGGCAAGCGACTGGGGGTAACCACAATATAGCGGGTTTTTGTGTACATGTATACAGCATAAAACTGATTTATGTAAAATGTGGATACACTTCCTATATAAGAGATGTATCCACATTGTATCCACATTTAACTAATTTCCATACTTATTTAATCTGTGAGAAAATGAATCTACTAAAAGTACATGTACATCCAAACAAAAAATCGGGATTAGTAAAGAATAGGAGCCATGTACAGCCATAGTATACCCCGTGTGTGGAATGAGTCATGAATGAAATTTTCCTCCAATCCTCACAATTGCAACCGTTTATCATCCCCGATTGATTCATTACTACTCCCAATATTGAATAGTTGGGAAACGGTTGCAATTGTGAGGATTTGAGGAAAATTTCATTCATGACTCATTCCACACACGGGTTACTATGGCTCCTATTCTTTCATGTGTCTTTACTACTCCCAAAAAAAATTCATAAATTGCAATCGCAGACAAGTTCAGAAAATTCGACTTCTTCTACAAAACTATCCTTTTTCTAACAACTCTTGGCTATAAAACAAGATACTGTCATACTCACAGTGTTATTTAAAATGCTAAATAATCACGGTTTCACAGAAATGCCGAATTATTTTTAAATTCATATGGATGGGAAAGAAAAACTATAAATCTAGAAAACTACGGTAGCCGCGATCTTGTTTACAGTTTCATTGAATTCATATGTTGTGTAAAACGTGTGCTGATTGGTTGAATAACGGGCAGGTAAGTACTGTTCAGCCAATCAAATTTAAGATTACTTATACTCAGGGAAATTCAGATTTGGGATGAAAGTTTATCGTGCAACGGGATCGAGATATCGTATCTCTTTCCCATCCATACCAGCAAAAAGAAAACACGCCAAGTTTTTATTCTTTATAACCATAATCAGACATGTTATGTGCAAAACTGTCAGTTGTTCCTATTTCGTTTTGTTGATAAAGATCGACGAAGAAGACACGTGCAGACACGTGAAAAAATAATGAAATCTGACATGTCCAAAAAACTTTCGTCAAAATTTCTCTCGGAGTTTTGTCGCAATTTTATTCAGTTCTCATGCCGATAATTGATCAAGTAAGGTGGAAGTAAAAATGTGGATACATCACCTATATGGCATGTGTATCCACAATTTGGAAATTCATTGTTTTCGGTGATTTTAAAATGTGGATACACTTACATAATTTGTATCCACCAAAACGTGCTATATTGTGGTTACGCCAACGACTGAAAGAAGAGTGTTATCGATCGCAAAGTGTAGTGGAAAAGGCTCTTCTTTACGACATGACCGTGAACGAGGATATGGGAGAATATTCCCCCTAGCGGCTCGGTAAAGATACCGACAGCGGACCCGGGATCGACCCAGTCATCTCTTCCCCCAGCTTACCGGTTTAGCATGGACAGAGACAGCCTGCCTGTCTCCCGTGGAAAAGGTCTGGGAAAAGGGAGCAAGATGTATACTTCCAGTAGCCAGAGTGACGGTTCTCCAGACAAGCCAAGTCCGGTACACCGTACTTCGACCCGACTTCAGGAGTCCATAGCTACCGAGTCTGTAGCAACGGAGTCAAGCAAACAGCCCAGCATTCGACCCAAGCCATTGGACCCAGCTATCGGCGATCGCTAGATGTGACTTTGCCGGATCTTCACTCCGTTATCAGACGAGCTGTCTCCTCGGGATTTAGAGATTCTCGGCCCGTAATTACCAGTGATATAGAGGACCATCGCCATGGAACTCATCGACATCGATCACCAGTATGCCGGCATGTTCCTGTCAAGGATCCATACAGCCGGGATAATTCTACATGTAACAGCCCATCAACACGGAGAGTATGGAGGCCGGGAATAGACCAAGTCTACATGTATATGGAAGAGAGACGTCTAACAGCTATCACCATTCTTCACGACGGCGTTCATGGACTCCACTTCATCGTTCCTGTTTTATACATCAACAATCCAGTTCTCGTCATTGTTCTCCCTTTTGTCGATGACGTTCTCCTCGACGTCATTCTCGATCTCCACATCGACGGTCCTGTTCTCCACGTTGACGGACCTGTTTTTCGCGTCGACGGTCCTGTTCTCCACGGCGTAGGTCCCGTTCTCCTCGACGGCGATCGTGATCACCACAATGATGGTGCCGTTCTCCACGTCGATGGTCTCCTTCCCGGTGCCGCCGTTCCAGATCACCACATCACAGATCTCAATGTTGTGGGCTGTCCCCACGGGCATCTCATCTTAAGGAACCAGCCACATGTCTGGAACCTTCCAGACCAGAGGTTCGGTTTTCCATACTAAAGACTTCAGATGTCAGACACCCACCACATCGATCAGCTACTGCGTGAGGGTTCTACAAAAACAGGATCGGAACTGGATACACCTTCATGTTCCAGAATTGCCAAGCCTGACATCTAGTCCCATACCTTCACGTCTCCCAGTCCGCCCAGACCATGTTCAGACCCTTTTGTCATCGGTGACCACCCTCATCGCCAAGGGAGCCATGAGAGAATTACCTCAGACTGAGAAGTCCCGCAGGATTTTACAGCCCTGTTTTCTGGTACCAAAGAAGGAAACAGACCAGTTGCGGATGATCATAGATCTGAGACGATTCAAAAAGCGGTTCCTGGCACCTCCTCCACACTTCAAAATGACATCGGTACCATCTATCCGAGCCCATCTAAATCACAGGGATTGGTTGGCTTCGATAGATCTACAGGGCGCGTATCCATATACCCATCCATCCAAGACATCGTTAACTGTGCTGCATTATAGCCGGGAGGCGGTTCGAGTGGCAGGTTCTCCCGTTTGGCATCTCGGCCACCCGTTGGTGCTTCACCCGAATCACCTCACCAGTAATATCCTTCCTGCATCAATGGGGAATTCATATAGAGGTTTATCTGGATGACATCCTCGTGTGGGCCCCAGAGAGGTCACTTCTCAGAGCTTAGGTCAGCTTAATACTCCAGGTGCTGCGACTTCTGGGGTTAATATACCCCATCCAGAGAAATTGGAGTTGCGTCCTGCTCAGCGGCGCCAATACATCAGGGCAGTATTTGAATAAAACTTTTCAGTGAGTAATTTTTGTCATGAAAATATTGCTTGCCACTCGGGCAGCTGACATAAACGATGTGCTTGCCCCCGCCCATTTGTAGTTAAGTTCCAGCACAGGATTCAGGCCATCGTCACTTCCTGGCCCCTGTGGAAGAACATATCATTAGATCATATTGTCCAGTCCAGCGCATGGACAGCCAACTCGACTTTCTCCAATTTCTACTTACGAGACCTGTGCGTCCAGACTGACAGGGTGGCTATGCTGGGACCTGTTGTAGCAGCCCAGCACGTAGCCCACTAGTCTCCATGGAAAAAGGGGGAGGGGGGTAACTGCACCTTCAACAGACCAGCAAGCAAGTCCCAAGCCTACGGTGAGTACCACTACAGCCATGCCGAGACGAAGGGATTTCACAGAGCGGTCAAGACAGTAACAACAGCATGATCAAGCTGGTCATCCAATAGTCGGTCTTCGGGGTCGGTATTACATACCCCCTTCCTTTCCATCTTATTGGTTGCTCTTTGATATCCCTACGCTCTCTCACGACATGGGAAATTACTAGAGTTACTTAGTGTACCAGATCTAAAGATTATCACAGGTAGTTTACGCTGCACATCTCGAGCCGGAAACTATAAGTTCGGTGTCCCAACCTCCACTGTTGGGAGCCTGGTATGAGTGATAGCAGGTGTAGATTTGAGTCACAAATAGGAGACATTTTATAAACAATGTTCAGTATTTGTTATCAAATCAAACCTGCTACCGGTATCACATAAATGTGCCCATTCCGACCTCCCGTCACACTGCGACCTTGTTACAACACATCTTGTGTAGCAGAGGAAAAGAGGGTGAGCTCGTGTGCGCATGCGTGGACATCGCCACCTGGTGGATCAAGGGGAAGTCACTTTTATTTGCAAATGGGATCTCCTAAAGAGGAATATGGCATCAGTGATAGCAGGTTTGATATAACAAACACTGAACATTGTTTATAAATGTCTCATATTTCACATGGTTCACATTTCAGAACTAAACTATGGCGGCTTTTGAAACATCTCCATTTCTTCATTAAAACTGATGTAAACTGTCAAATAATTTCTTTTCAATTCTCAGATAATATAACAAATGTTTCCACTCAATCCACTTGTAAACGAAAGTTACTATCATTCGATGTACAATTTTAAATAAAACATTTTATATACACCGTTCCATGTTGCCAACAATACACTGCCAAAAATACCCTACTTAACATTATGCCTTAAAATTTTCTTGAAGTAAGAAATAACATGTCTGGCATGTTTCCTGTTGTTCAGTTTGTTCAACCATGTCCGGCATGTTCCCAGTTGTTTAGTGTGTATGTTCAACAATGTTCTGCATGTTCACTGTTGTTCCGTGTGTTTATTCACGCATGTTCTGCATATTCCCTGTTGTTCAGTGAGTTTTCTCAACCACGTCCGACATGTTCCCTGTTTTTCAGTATGTTGGCCATGTCCGGCATGTTGTTCAATGTGTTTATTCAATCATGTCCTGCATGTTCCCTGTTGTTCATCATGTTCAGGCCCATTCCACAGGAAGTGGTCCAAACAAGCCAAATTTAAAAAATGTTAATGTGGACAAAATTTGTGATTTTATTGTAGCAAATAGATCCAGATTACTTGTTGTGACAGTAGTTTGCATTTTCTAGTACACACCTGTCTGATAATTACAGGTGAAGTCAACTATTTTTTTTCTCATTTTCTTATGACAAAACACACCTAAAGAGTTAATGGACTCATTTTTGCTAAGTTATGTTGGTTTTCAAGTGAAACTCCAAAATATCATTGGATAACACATTGCCTTCTTAATAATAATAATGACCGTTTCCCGTTGAAATAAAATTTTAAAGGTGTTAACTACTAGAATTTACTGTCTAGCAGGTGGCGTAACACACGTAACACAAATTCATATAAAAGTTTACAGTAGAGGGCATAAATAACAGGAGCTTAATACTTTTTCATATGCAAAGGTACATTAACTATGCTGTTGTGATACACATACAATTTAATTGCTACATTGTCTTTATATTTGATAATTAATTAGTTAATTGCACGTAACACACGTAACGTTACGTGTGTTACATCAAGGCCTTCTTTAGAAAATTTCTGATGACCTGCTGTTTTTCCATAACATATATAAAATGGGAGGTAAAATATGGAAGATGACCTGCTACACTCAACGTTTGGCCTAATTTTAGATATCAGCAGGCCCGCAAATCGAGCCTTAGTTACATGGAATGTTACGTGTGTTACATGCTCCTTGATTAAAGACAGAGAGTCTATTTCAACAAGATTTATTTCCAGTGAAATGATTATTAGATTCAAAATATTAGGTTCTGAATCATAAAAAATATTGGAATAGTCATTTTTCACCAACCACATGAGATCTACTACTGGTAAGATGCATTTTCTAGTACACCTACTGTGTACTGCTAAGAAGGCCCATGTCACGTTACGTGTGTTACAATTTGCATGGTGCACCCTAAAAAAAAATTGCTCTTAAGAAGTTACAACTATATTAGGACAAGGTTCCTTAGGGCGCATACTACCAAATTTTTTTCTCGAAGAATGATCATAATTATTTTAATCTTAAATAGGGGCGGGTTAATTGTGTGTTACGTGTGTTACAACAGACAAAATGAGATTTGCTCATGTATGTGATTTAAACTCAAAATCATATGAAAAGTTTGAAAGATTTGCCATGAAAATTATACCTTGTTCTGTCAATGTGTAAAAAAAATTTAGTCACTTGACTTCTAGATTAAATTTGCTTTGGTAAATTCAGACAGTGTAACACACATAACAAATATTGTAACACACGTAACGCAAGACTTTCACTTCACCTCCTCCAATTGTTATTTTTATGGCTCCACACCATGTTGGTATAGAAAAGTGTTTATTATTCTTGAAAAATAACTACACATTAGATTGAATCATGTGTACGAATCAGACGATTTTGAGTTTAAATCACGTATATGAATAAATCACGTTTTGTCCGATGTAACACACGTAACGCATAATTAACCCTCCCTAATCAAGGTAGAATTAATCGTGATCATTCTTTGAGAACATTTTTCAGTAGTATGTGCCCTGAGGATCCTTTTCCTATAGTTGTAACTCCTTAACAGTCAGGTTTTTTTAAGGGTCAATCAGTACAGGCAAAAAAGTCTGCAAATTGTAACACACGTAACGTGGAATGGACCTTCATCGTGATTGTTCAGTCACATCTGGCATATACCCTGTTGTTCAGTGTTTGCTCAACCATATCCTGCATGTTCCCTGTTGTTCAGTGTTCAACCACATCCAAATATATTTTTGTGTTTTTTAACTATCACTTGCTTGTATCACATTGTTCAATGTGTAAACATAAATTCAACCTTCACCAGTTGTCATTCTGGGTAACAAATTCTACAACTCTGAGAAATTTACCATATTTCTGGATTCTAATTTCTTAAACTCCATCATGTCCATCGAAACAGTGTTGATTATTATCAATCATGATCTGGTCTTTTTTCAATACATTCTTGACCTTGTATCTTCTCAGGGGGATCGGACCTTACGCCATACAAATATTCAAACTGCGTCTCTTCTCTGCTCTCAAGTTCGTTACTACTCAGGTGGAAGTCCTGAAAATAACTACTCACGCGGAAGATGGCACTGTTCGCATACGATGGCGGATGAAAGGCTTGCCCCAAACAGAGATATTAAAGTTATGGAAGTTTCTACCTGGAAAATATTCTAAGTCCGTCAATGACGGATACAAGTTAGTATCATGAACGTTGTCAATAGTGAGACCATTCATAATAATATGTGTGTTTCAGGTAATGAGTTCCTTCAAAAGGTGGGCAGGTGAATCAGTGGGGATTTTTTATATTTTCCTTTCAGCATATATCATATGCAATAAAGAGCTTCCAATTGGAAAATTTGAATTGTTTATACTAGAATTACATGCAGCCATGCAGAGCTGGATTTACTTGTATCTACTGTGTTAGGCATTCAAGTAACAACACATAAAAGTTAATTTTTGAAAATCGGAAAAAGATATCGAAAATTCCAAGTAAAAATAAAGCAAATTTATCAATTATTTCGACTAGGTAAGGTAACCTGAAACACATTCTCTTTATACATGTTATATGGATGGTCTGATTGAGATCTTTATCCAAACTTGACATCATATTGTCATGTTAAATACTTAAAAGAAGTTACAATTAACATTGAGCCAATAGATAGGTCCGGAGATCAGTCTTTAAATGTAGGAGGTAAAATTTTTTTTTATTTTTATTTTTTGTGTAGGAGGTACAAAATGATGTCATTGCTCAACTGACATCATGCCAAGGTTAGCACCAGGCAGTGCTTCAACTATAGTTTTACCACAAAAATCAGAAATAGTGGCTTCAACAGTTCAAAATACTGCAGAATTGAACCACCGTAAAATCTGGAATGCCAAAACTCTTTCCTGGGGGAATGAACTACAGTTCATAGTTTAGTTATGATTTTCATGACGAGTGGCTCCGAAACTGTCATCCATCCCTCAAATTATATTTCTGCTCGAACAATAGTTCAGGGTTAGCCAAAGGATTACTTTCTATGTTGGGGCAGAAACTGGAAACTTATGAATATAACTGTTGTTCCAGAATGCAAATCTGTCCATTTCAATATTTCAGTGATGGAACGGTCCAACTAGATATGCTTAGTTCAGAAGGGAACGTTCAGCCTTTTGACACCCTTCCTAAAGATGATATTGTTCCCAAGTTATATGGGAATTTGCAAACAAAATATATCCGACATGAACAAATGGCTTGTTGCCTAACCTTCGCATAATGTCACAAGGACAAATGGCATTGTTTATTGCCTCCTTGTGTCCCACTATTTAAGAAGTCAATCTCAGGACACTAATTACATGTATGTCCAAAAAAAGCCAGCACATTTTACTATGGACCTGACTGATGGAAGACACATAATAAGTATTTTTAGATCCTACCTCATTTTTTTTTCATCACAAAATTCTGCGTCACTGTGGCAGTCCTGTAGGTCATGTGATGTAGCTATTTGCCACTTTAAATGGAGAGTTCCACTGTTTTCATTATGTCAAACTTGAATACCGGTATTAGTATTTCAAGGGAAGTATAATGTGTTGTGTACATGCTATCATGTGTTTTCACTTTAATATCATCAGCTCCTTACTTTCTCAGGTGGTATGACGGATTCTCTACATTTTATGTAGGAACAGATGGGCTGGTTCACAAACACCGCTTGGATAGGGTAAGTCATGCTGAAAGGTTGCAAGTTCTCTGCTTTGACCAAGTTACACACAACAGGCACATGTCCTGAGAATATTAAACACAGGTATGATAGCAAATCAAAATCAGTTCCAGTCCAGAACCTGTGCTAACAGACTGAGCTGAGCAATCCCTGAGTATCTCAATCTCATGACCTTCGTGACGATAGCCAAATAATCTAACCATTCAGTCAGGAGTTATTGGCTTGCATTGTGTTTGCTAGTTGGGGCTTGCAAACATGCTTTAAGACTTCTCTTCTGCATAACACTCTTCAGTATCAGACGGAGTCAGTTGTGTTGCAGTAAACGCGGGCACAAAAAAGTCATTCTGAAAAAGTAGTCTGTGGTGCAGTTTCTTAGCTGATTTCAGTATCCTTTCAAACGAATCTCAACTGACGCCCTAGTCCAAGGGAGATAATCAGTGCCAGCTTCAGCTATCAGATTTTTAGCCCACCATCACCAGACAACCTGTAACCATCTCGGTCATCTATACGTGGTAAGACTGACCCTGGGATCGTGTGTATCCATGTTCAGCCTACTTTCGGCAACTGCAGAAGGGAATTTCCATAAATCAATACCACGTGACTTCGTCAGCCAATCAGCTAAAGTCTACCGACGTAACCCCAACGTAACTCGCCATTTTCGAGTCATGTGATGAACTACTTGTTCAAAATTTCAGATCCACCACGCCTCTTGGATGATACGAAACTTATACCAACCTATATATTTTGTAAGCCTAGGCAATATCTGTTTCAGAAGTGGTATGAAAACCTGTAATTTATCAGATTTCTCGGGTCTGTTCTCCGCCGGATGAAGGCCGAACAAAATCCGGTAAAGTACTGGATATCGCTCCGCGATAATGGAGAATCACGATTCGCAAGCCATCTTATGGATGGCGAAGTGTACGCAAATGCATCACCAGATGGTGGGCTGTTCAAATCACTTCGTCCGTGGTCCGTCGTCCGTCAGTCCGTCTCTGTAAACAATTCTTGTTATCGCGATTTCTCAGGAACTACTTTATGGATCTTTCTCAAATTTGGTACACAGGTTCTCCTTGGGGTCTAGTTGTGCAAGATACCTTTTTTGGTCCGATTCGAAAATCCAATATGGCCACCAGGCAGCCATCTTGGATTTTCCCATGAAACATTATCGTCATTTCTCAGAAAGTACTGCATGAACCTTTCTCAAATTTGGTACACAGGTTCCCCTTGGGGTTTAGTTGTGCAAGATATCTTTTTTGGTCCGATTCGAAAATCCAATATGGCCACCAGGCAGCCATCTTGGATTTCCCCATGAAACTTTATCACGATTTCTCAGGAAGTACTGCATGGATCTTTCTCAAATTTGGTGAACAGGTTCCCCTTAGGGTCTAGTTGTGCAACATACATTTTTCTGTCTGAATCGAAAATCCAATATGGCCACAAGGCGGCCATCTTGGATTTCTCCATGAAACCTTATCGCGATTTCTCAGGAACTACTGCATGGATCTTTCTCAAATCTGTTCACAGCTTTCCCTTGGGGTCTAGTTGTGCAAGATACCTTTTCTGGTCTGATTCGAAAATCCAATATGGCCACCAGGCAGCCATCTTGGATTTCCTCATGAAACATTGTTATCGTCATTTCCCAGGAAGTACTGCATGGATCTTTCTCAAATTTGGTACACATGTTCTCCTTGAGGTCTAGTTGTGCAAGATACCTTTTCTGGTCCGATTCCAAAATCCAATATGTCCATCAGGCGGCCATCTTGGATTTCCCCATGCAACATTTGTTATCGTGATTCCTCAGGAAGATCTGCATGGATCTTTCTCAAATTTGGTACATAGGTTCCCCTTGGGGTCTAGTTGTGCAAAATACCTTTTTCGATCCGATTCGAAAATCCAATATGGTCACCAGGCACCCATCTTTGATTTCCCCATGAAACTTTGTTACCGTGATTTCTAAAGAAGTACTGCATGGATCTTTCTGAAATTTGGTACACAGGTCCCACATGGGGCCTAGTTGTTCAAGATATCTTTTTTGGTCCGATTCGAAAATCCAAGTTACGCTTCAAATTAATACGGTATTCCCGAGTTGTGACGTTGCATCACAAGAGTCGCGGATGAAACGGTGGTGCGTATTGACTATAAAGAATATCCGTACCTTCACCTTCCATATTAAGGAGTTCAAATAAGTCGGAATTAAAATGTATTTCCTCAAGTTTTCTTTAGTCCATGCAGTTTGCAAGTGAACTGCCCCACCGTTTCGTTTGCCGGCGGGTCGGCTACATGAAGGGACGTCACTCTTGTGACACAACGTTACAACTGTAGACTACTGCATGTTTCGATCCAAGGGAGATAATCAGGATTCAGACACTTTCGAAGCTTCAAATTTACAAATCAATTGCTTGTTCCTAGTAACAATGAACAAATATCGGACAATGGTGGGCGCCAGGATCCTTCAGGATCTCTCGTTGTCAAATGCACAATCACGGTACTGAATCGACAAGAATGATTATAGGCGAAGGCAGCAATACATTTAAATGAGGCAGCAAATTTTAATGATAAGTGGAACAAGTGGCTTAGCTTGGTATGATGTTTTACTGAAAAGCAGTTTTACAGATCCCATTCAGTTGACCGGTGTTATAGCATATACAAAAATTTAATAAATAGAAGTACATCCAATAGACATTTAATTACTTTACGAATCACAGTTCAATGTGTATTAAGACTGTTAATACCGACCATGCAAATTGTAAGCAATATGAGTATAGATTTCCTATTTTATTCGTAAAACTTACTGGAACCAGGTAGCAAGTTGCAGATTATATTATTATGATTCTTATATATGTATGTTAATAATATGATTTATGGGACCTGAATAAAGAAAAAGATTATAAAAAAAATGAGGCAGCAGATGATTGTATGTAAAATATGACAACAGTCCATTGTAGCTAGCATTAATCAAGGCAACAGTGCATTTGACGATTTATGAGGGGGGAGGGGCATGTAGTGATCGCTTTATCCGTCTGTCCTTTCGAATTTCTTGTCCGCGCAATATCTCGGTTAATATTTGATGGACAGGATTGAAACTTGCATGAAATGTGGCCAGTGCATTGTAGTTGTGCAGCATAGTTTTTTTTCGAGTTTCGGTTATATTTTCAAGAGTTATGGCCCTTCATTCCTGAAAGCTCCATGAAATTGACTTGTCCAGTCCGGATCTTGGTTAATATTGAATGGACAAGTATGAAATTTGCATGATATGTGATCAGTGCCCCATAGTTGTGCAGCGTACTGTTTCTCCGTGTTTCGCTTATATTTCCAAGAGATATGGCCCTTTGTTCCTGAAATTCCCATGAATTGGGACTTGTCCGGGCTGGATCTTGGTTAACCGTTTCACTGTTGATGACGTACGTGCATTGGTCTCTCTCCTCATTCTGTTTATGACATGCAGCGTACGTCCATGTCTGTAGTCGTTCTATAACAGCGCCGTTACGTCGGTGGGCATATTTCTATGCATTGAAAGACACGCTGATCAAACGAGAAGGGAATTTCGTCATTACTGGCGGATCCCCAAATGGCATTTCCTCTTAGTTCGACATCAAAGCATGGACGACACATCTAAGTGTGAAGTATTCTTGTAAAGGCCGCGACAGGGCATGTGAACCCAGGTTAAACAGTGAAAGAGTTAATATTGTATGGACAGTTTCGCGTATATTTTCAAGAGTTATGGCCATTTGTTCTTGAAATCTTTGTGAATTGGGACTTGTCCGGGCTGGATCTCGGTTAATATTGTATGGACAAGTATGAAATTTGCATGATATGTGGTCAGTGCCCCATAGTTGTGCAGCGTGGAGCTGCATTTCGGTTATATTTTCAAGAGTTATGGCCCTTGGTTCCTCAAACCTTTCGGGATATACATATTTGTCCAGGCCGGATCTCGGTCCATATTGTATGGACAAGCATGAAATTCGCATGATATGAGGTCAGTGCATTGTAGTTGTGCAAAGTAAAGCACTTTGTTGTCCTCCGCCACGAAGTGGTGGGCGGACTTGGCAATGCTAGCCGTCCGTCCTTCCGTCCGTCCTTCCGTCCGTCCCTCCGTCCGTCCTTCCGTCCGTCCCTCCGTCCGTCCTTCCGTCCGTCCGTCCGTCCCACATCTTGTGAACGCGATATCTTGAGAACAATTCGATCAATCGACTTCAAACTTGAGAAGGTGCTTCACATCAGTTAGACGGCCATTGGTATTGATTTTCACTGAGGTACGTAATCCAAGATGGCAGCCATCGACCATATTGGATTCTGTCCGTCCCACATCTTGTGAACGCGATATCTCAAGAACAATTCGACCGATTGACTTCAAACTTGAGAAGGTGCTTCACATCAGTTAGACGGCCATTGGTATTGATTTTCACTGAAGTACGTAATCCAAGATGGCCGCCATCGACCATATTGGATTCTGTTCGTCCCACATCTTGTGAACGCGATATCTCAAGAACAATTCGACCGATTGACTTCAAACTTGAGAAGGTGCTTCACATCAGTTTGACGGCCATTGGTATTGATTTTCACTGAAGTACGTAATCCAAGATGGCCGCCATCGACCATATTGGATTCTGTTCGTCCCACATCTTGTGAACGCGATAGCTCAAGAACAATTCCACCAATCAACTTCAAGCTTGGGAAGGTTCTTCACATCAGTTAGACGGCCATTGGTATTGATTTTCACTGAGGTACGTAATCCAAGATGGCCGCCATCGACCATATTGGATTCTGTTCATCCCACATCTTGTGAACGCGATATCTCGACAACAGTTTGACCAATCCACTTCAAACTTGATAATATGCTTCGCATCAGTTAAACGACCATTGGTTTTGATTTTCACTGAGATACGTAATCCAATATGGCTGCCATAGACCATATTGGATTCACTCCGTTCCACATCTTGTTAACACGATATCTCAAAAACAAATCAACCAATCGACTTCAAACTTGGGAAGGTTTTTCACATCAGTTTGACGGCCATTGGTATTGGTTTTCACTGAGGTACATAATCCAAGATGGCTGCCATCGACCATATTGGATTCTGTCTATCCCACATCTTGTGAACGCGATATCTCGAGAACAGTTCGACCAATCGACTTCAAACTTGAGAATGTGCTTCACATCAATTAGACGGCCATTGGTATTGATTTTCACTGAGGTACAAATCCAAGATGGCTGCCATTGACGATATTGGATTCCATCCGTCTCGGATCTTGTGAACGTGATATCTCGACAACAATTTGACCATTCAACTTCAAACTCGAGACGGTGCTTCACATCAGTTAGACAGCGATTGGTATTGATTTTCATTGAGGTAGTATGTAATCCAAGATGGCTGCCATTGACCATCTTGGATTTCACTCACCCATATTGTACCCATCTGTGTTGTGAACGCGATATCTTGATCTATTCCACTTATCGATTTATAAACCTCACCATCCACAAATCCATATACAACTGCAGACTTACATTCCAGTGTTACACTACCCATTACTGCTTCCCAAACCTCCTCAAATTGTCTCAACAATTCCAGATGAACGTCTCTTTCCACATACACATATCAACTTTCCAAGTTATATTTAAGGAGATATTGGAAGCGTATATGCTGTATGCTCTCAAACAGGCTACTTGGCGGAGGACCTGCTAGCTACTCAGCTTGTTCGTCTGGGTTTCTTGTCCGGGCAATATCTGCAAATTAGGCCTTGATCGACCAATTAAAATCATTCTATTTTCAACCGATTTGGATGGGGAAAGTGGCTATACATGTTATTCTACATTCCAAAGCAGACTACATAGGCATGATAGGTCCCGAAGCATGAAATTGCCTCCAAAAGGGCGAATTGGGTGCAAAATTCAAAGTTTACTGATCGCTTCATAATTTCACCTTAATATACTCCAAGGAATGTAGGTCTCATAACCAGGTCAAATTTTCGGATTTGGCGAAAGCCCCGGCGACCACCTTGCATCAAAACATTATATTATCACTTGTTGGTCGATCGACTTGATATTTGGAATATGTATTATGCAAGGCATGGCGAAACGAGAGATCCTGAAGGATCTTGGCGCCCACCATTTTCCGATAATTGTAAGCTAATGACTAGAGGATCTTTTTGTCCATTGTTACTATGAACAAACGATTGATTTGTAATTTTGTTTACAGAATTTCGAATCAGAGTGAAAAAGATCGAAAAAGGGACACTGAAAAACAACCAAGATATAATCTTTCTAAGTTTCAGGAGTTTCAAGATTTCTAGAAACTGTACTTATGTCGGTTGTTATAATACAAGAGAAATGAGCAGAGTTATGTCTGAAAGTGAATGTACATGTACGGAGGATCCTTCGCCTCGTTTTGTAGTATTTTTTTATTTATTTTTTTGCACGTGTCATCATTGGGTACTGAAAGCGAAGACCAATCGCTTTGACACTTTGGCATGAGCTATGAAACATACTTAAGATTTTATAGTTAGGAACGAATGCTAATTCTGTTCTGTTTACTGGGCTAGTTTGAGATATCTCTTTTCAGATACCATGCTCGAAAATAGTAAGATATGGTACAATACTTAATACTGAAGGGATCCGGTCCGCGCAGTAATGTTGAAACTTCGAAAGTGCCTGAATCCTGATTATCTCCCTTGGATCGAAACATGCAGTAGTCTACAGTTGTCGAGTTGTGACGTCCCTTCATGTAGCCGACCCGCCGGCAGACGAAAGGGTGGGGCAGTTTACTTGCTACTGGAAGGACTAAAGAAAACTGATTTAAAATTTGAAGAAATACATTTTAATTCTGAATTATTTGAACTCCTTGATATGGAAGGTTAAGGTATGGATATTCTCTATAGTCAATATATAGAATATGCCCCACCGTTTGATCCACCGACTCTTGTGATGCAACGTCACAACTCGAGAATACCGTATTAATTTGAAGCGTAACTTGGATTTTCGAATCGGACTAAAAAAGTCATCTCGCACTACTAGGCCCCATGTGGGACCTGTGTACCAAATTTCAGAAAGTGCATGAAATATTTCCTGAGAATTCACGATAACAATGTTTCAAGGGGAAATTCAAGATGGCTGCCTTGTGGCCATATTGGATTTTTGATTGGGACCGCAAAAGGTACCTTGCACAACTAGACCCTGAGGGGAACCTGTGTACCAAATCTGAGAAAGATCCATGCAGTACTTCCTGAGAAATCACGATAACAAAGTTGCATGGGAAATATCAAGATGACCGCCTGTTGGCCATATGGCAGATTCCAAAATAAACTCGGCCATTTGGTCCCAGACAGACGGAAAATTAAAATTCGCTTTTGAATGGATTTTTTTCTTTTATATGACTATCTGGAGTCAAAATAATAGAAAAATAATTATTCCAGAGCAAGGACCCGTGAAATTACACTTCTAGAGGAATTATAACATTTAGCTCCTATATTCAAGGTGTGGCCTTACTGTTGGTCATGAACTAACGATCGAACTCAAAGGGTACCAGACACATGATTACACGTGGTGAAAGCAGCAAGTGGTTGTTGTTGAGTTCGACCCGACAACCTGGTATTAATTTCATGAACTAAAAATGTACAAATATCGAACAATCATCGATAAAGTTACGCTCGTCGCTTGAAGCGAATGTTATTGTAGCGAACGTTATTGTATTGGACCAACAACTGAAACCGAAGAAATAACGAAAACTTGATAAACGAGAAGACTTTACCATGCCCGAACAACACACTTTTGCAAATGGCGCCGAGAAAGGACGAAAACGAGGCTCATCCGGCAAAGCTGTACGAGAGGTGAAAGGTCGAATGTGTGTGATCGTTTATGTCTAAGTTTGACCAATTTCACGATCACAGCATATGAATGACGTTGAACACGTTAAAATTGTTACACTGATTAATTTGACCAACTCGCGAAAAACTATTGGAGGCCATGGATGGTTCTACAGTCGCGTGGACATTTTAGCACATTTTTCACACCGTACTATTCAGCCGTGTGATCGTCAGTGTTCTTGACAAATTGACCTGACGTTCACAGCCAACGATTGCAAGGCTTTTTTAAAATAGTTAAACAACCTAAAATTGAAAAAATAACATTTATCACACAAGAACAAGCTCAGATTTAACACATCAAAGCGTTAAATCTACAGGATTTAGATCACCTATAATATTATCTAAAATGCGTATCAAAGATGGCCACTTTTTCTTCGGGAATATTTGCTGTCAAACTTTCAGTTGTTCTCGAAATAAAAATGTGAAAATATATAAAATCATTTCATTGCGTGACCTATGCTTGATATTCATGTTAGAACTCAATATTCTTTATAATTTTGACTTATAAAATATCTGCAACTGGTAATAAAATTGATTTTTAATGTGTTGAAAAATTTGACATGCACGTGGCCTAGAATATCTTAGAATCTGCCATATCGGATTTTCGAATCGGACCAGAAATGGTATCTTGCACAACTAGATGACAAGGAGAACCTGTGTACCAAATTTAACAAAGACCAGTGCAGTAGTTCCTGAGAAATCGCAATAATAAAGTTTCATATAGAAAAGGTATAATGCACAACTGGACCACAGGGGGAACCTGTATATCAAATTTGAGAAAGATTCAGGCAGTACTTCCTTAGAAATCACGATAACAAAATTTCATGGGGAAGTCTAGGATGGCCGCCTGCTGACCATATTGGATTTTTGATTCGGACCGAAAAAGGCATCTTGCATATCGAGAACCTGTGTACCAAATTTGAGAAAGATCCATGAAGTAGTTCCTGAGAAATCGCGATAACAAGGTTTCATGGGGAAATTCAAGATGGCTGCCTGGTGGCCATATTGGATTTTCGAATCGGACCAAAAAAGGTAGGTCCATGTGTGAAAGTTTGTCAGTTACTTGCCGAAGGGCGGTGGTTCTCTCCGGGTACTCCGGCTTCCTCCACCAACCAAACTGACTGTCACCATATGAGTGAAACAAACTTGAGTGTGACATTAAGCCAGATTCCCTCCCTCCCTCCCAAAAAAGGTATCTTGCACAACTAGACCCCAAGGGGAACCTGTGTACCAAATTTGAGAAAGATCCATGAAGTAGTTCCTGAGAAATCGCGATGATAAGGTTTCATGGGGAAATCCAAGATGGCTGCCTGGTGGCCATATTGGATTTTCGAATCGGACCAAAAAAGGTATCTTGCACAACTAGACCCCAAGGGGAACCTGTGTACCAAATTTGAGAAAGATCCATGCAGTCGTTCTGAGAAATCGCGATAACAAGGTTTCATGGGGAAATCCAAGATGGCTGCCTTGTGGCCATATTGGATTTTCGATTCGGACCGAAAAAGGTATCATGCACAACTACACCCTAAGGGGAACCTGTGTACCAAATTTGAGAAAGATCCATGCAGTAGTTGCTGAGAAATCGCGATAACAAGGTTTCATGGGGAAATCCAATATGGCTGCCTGGTGGCCATATTGGATTTTCGAATCGGACCAAAAAAGGTATCTTGCACTACTAGACCCCAAGGGGAA
>JAVTVY010047351.1:0-22935 GCA_036873755.1 Hanleya hanleyi | reverse complement strand
AGGTGTTGTCTGGTGAACTGGACGGCGACCTCATCCACTTGTGTCACGATGTGTACATCCGACGCGGCCCTTTCTTTGCTCAATTGGCTCGGCTAGATGGAGGTACAGTGCATTTTACCCTTCACCCTGATCCATGGTCTGCATTGGAAGATGCCGTGGTAGATGTGGATGAAGTGCTTATCAAGCGGTCATCAGACGAGTTGGACTGGTCATTTGCCATGGACACTGTGAAAGCCAATGACGAAAATCAGAAAGAAACTCCGGCCCAAGATATACCCGTTATAAATAAACGATAGAGCCAGGGTGCATCATCATTTTGCCACCATGAAGCGCTGGGAGAAGGTGCTGGATAACTTATACTACAGTCCCGACAGTCCGGCGGCCTATAGTGCATTGTCGGCTCTCTATCGAGCGGCCAACCCCCAGGGGATACAACGTGCCCAAGTCCGAGATTGGTTAAGAAGACAAGACACCTATACCTTACATCGATCTGTCCGTCGCCATTTTCTACGGAACCGGTTCATCGTGGGAGGAATAGATGCTCAGTGGCAAGCGGATTTGGTCGATATGAGCGCCTTTGCCAAACACAACGATGAGAATCGGTATATCTTGACATGCATCGATATCCTATCGAAGTATGCGTGGGTGATACCCATCCGGACGAAAACGGGGGCAAATCTCATAGCGGCGTTCAAAGACATCTTCAAGACCGGGCGCAAACCTTTGTATTTGCAAACCGACGAAGGCACGGAATTCCTCAACAGACCGTTCCAAGCCTTTCTCAAGAAACAGAAGGTGTTTTCTTCCATACGTACAACGAGACCAATTTTAAGCGTCTGGTCATCCATTCATAATCCAGCCGTCGTCCATTAGAGAATATCGCGTCCATAATCCAAAGACATATTCCATATTCCATACAACAGCATTAGCACCAAATTCAAAAAGACAATCATAGTATACATAAACACAGGCTTGTTTCCTGCAAGAGAGAAGCGGTCAACAGTTTTCAATGATGCCGGCAAGACATCATGATGTTCCAAAAATTGTACCCCAGGCCATCGCAGCGAACGACGAAGGCGGTGTACAAGGTCGGGGACCCTGTACGGATCAGTAAAGTCAAGGGCAAGTTCGAGAAAAGTTACTTGCCCAACTGGAGCGATGAGCACTTCCTGATTAAACGGCGCCTACCCCGACAGCGGCGAGTCTATGAACTGGAAGATCTCCAAGGGGAAACGTTGCTGGGGACGTTTTACGAGACGGAATTACAGCCTGTTGTAAAAACACAGCAAGACTACTACACGGTGGAGCAGATTTTGAAAACGGAACGTCGACGTGGCAAACTGTTTCATTTCGTGAAATGGCAAGGTTGGCCCAGTTCCTTGAATTCCTGGGTCGCGGCCAACCAGGTGAAACGACTATAAAGCCAGACACCACTGCCGTCCTCCTTCATTCCACGTCCGACCACAGTGCTATGGACAAACAGCAGCTGCCTCTGAACACAGCGTCTCCCAAAACGCGCAAAGCACAAGTGGGCTTTGGGGTGCTATTGCTAACCCTGCTGAGTGTGTTGTACGGAGGTGTGTTTTACGACGTAGCCTATGTCAGCACGTTACTTAACCAACTGAGAACACCAGGCACCAGTGAAACCGGTCTACAGAGAGCACCAGTCGTATCGAGCCCAGTCACCACCACCACACCCCGTATACAAGCCACGTCGAGCTCCACACCAAGCTCTACACCTACACCAAGTACGCCCACTACGTCTGAACACCCACCGGATTTCATCCCTCACAGTGAACCGACAACGACGACCCACGTTGTACCCACCCCCAGCACCATCCCTGACAGTGAACAGACAACGACGACCGACGTTGTACCCACCACCACTCCAGTTCACTCGTACGAAATTTACAAGAGCGGGTTACCACGACAACGGATACACCTCGAACCATGGACCCTGGGTGGCAGCATCCCTTCACTTGCGTCATCGCAGGACCGACGGGCTCCGGCAAAACGCACTTCGTCAGGAAGCTCCTTCAACACGCCGACAGCATGATCACCCAACCTATTGCTCGAGTCGTGTGGTGTTACGGAGAATGGCAGGAAGCGTATGCAGCAATGCCCCACATCACGTTCGTGGAAGGCCTACCCAACCTGGCCGATTTGGAACCCGACACCTTGGTGGTTCTGGATGATCTCATGGCGGAGACGGATGCACGGGTCACCCAACTCTTTACCAAAGGCAGCCATCATCGACGGCTCAGCATCATCTACATTGTGCAGAATCTGTTCAGTAAAAACAAAGAACATCGGAATATCAGCTTAAATGCCCACTACCTGGTGGTCTTCAAAAACCCGAGAGATACCACTCAACTGCTGCACCTGGCGAGACAGATGTATCCCGGCCGCACACCGTTTGCGTTGGAAGCCTTCAAAGATGCCACAACCCCTCAGCACGGGTATATGCTCTTCGACCTCAAGCAAGCCACCCCCGACCACCTTCGACTACGGACCGGCATCTTTCCCGGAGAGGCCCACCACGTGTACATGCAAAAATAATGTAAACACACCCACAGTGGCTCCCCCAGCTGGGGTCTGTGTGTTTGATGATGGGGAATAATAAAAAGAATGAATACCACAGCAGGGTTGACTTTGTCTCTGAGGTAGATAAAAAGAGCAGCGTTGTGGGTTCTGGCATTAGTTGTACAGGATGTCTGCGCGAGTACGGAAGCACGTTCCCACGCTCCGTGTATTGAAGACGGCCCCACCCGAGTTAGTCCGAACCATTGTACGCGGTGCGGACCCTGACCTTGTACGCTGTCTGTGCGAGATCGGGTACAACCTGTTAAAAGGCAACGTACCACTGACTCCGGCTCAGAAGACCAAGTTGGCCAAGCATAAGACAGGTCTCCGAACCTTAGTCCAGAAGCGGGTCCCTCAAACACAAAAGAAAAAGGTGTTACAGAAAGGCGGCTTTCTCGGGGCCATCTTAGCACCGTTGGCCGCTTCTGTGTTGGGTCCAGTATTGGGTGGACTCTTCGGCCGACAATGAACCACACGAAAAAAATGGTCCTCGTCGAACCACGGTTCCTGCAAAACCTCCAATCACCCTACCCTGTCCCACCTACGGTGAAGACCATAAACACCCTCGATGGAGAGATGCAACAGATCTTACAGAGACCGGGGTTAAGCGACAGTGAGAAAGTACAACGGCACAATGAGACGCTTCAACGGTACATGACGTTCATGGACCAATACAAAACTCGCTCTACCCCAGCAACAGCACCACCACCACCACCACCACCACCACGTGACAGACCGCCGACCTCAGCACCGTTCCAACAGCCGCCATTACCAGGGGTAGCCCCCACAGCCCCACAGTGGGTGGAAGACGAAGTGCTGAAGAGTGTACCTGCATCGTTCAAGAAATAAGCTGGCCTGGTATTACAACGGATGAAACAGAATCCTAACATGACTTGGAATGATAAAGGCGAACTCCTGGTCCAGAATCAGGTGGTCCTCGGGACCCACATGACGGATTTAGTGAATGATCTGATGCGTCAACGCAGATCGCACACGGATCCTCGAGGATGGGAGGTCTTCGCTCAAGTCTTGAAAGACATGCATGTACCACAGGAATTGGTGGGGAACCCCCACCGCTGGGCCTCTATGCAGCGTGACTCACCGACTCGTGCACCACGACTCTCACCACAACCTTCTTGGGAAGCCGACTGGGAACCGGAGTTCAACTCCACCACCACCACAACGGGCACCTTCTTTTCAGACCTTTAAAAAAACACCCTCGATCAGGACACCCCACATCTCCAGAGCCGTGACACGTAGCAAGTCAACGCGATGAACACGACGCCGGACGCAACCGCCCAAGGCCTGGAACACCTATTAAAACCAACAGCAGCAGCAGGACATCTCAGTCGCCATGTTTTACCTGACCCTACCCAGTAACAGTTCGCTGGATGTGTTTCCTGACAACACCGTGGCCAAGTACGTCACCCAGTTACCGCAACCGTTGCATTTACCTGGACGCTGGGAATGTGGCCTCGTGGATATCCAATACCCTTACTCGTGGTACAACGTGCGAGCCAATGAAGTGTGGTACGAGGTGACCTACGAAGGCAAAAACACCCGACTCACCCTGCCCGAAGGCCAATACGATACCCCCAAGGAGTTCATGGGTGGGCTGTCAAGACTGTTGCATTATAAGGCTCTACGGGAGGTGACGAATACTTCAAAACCCATCAAAGCCTATCCCTTCAAGAATCACGTGGACTTCGATTACAACGCACACAACGACAAGGCAGAGCTTATCGTGACCGGCAAGGCGAGTGTCGTACTGAGTCCTATCCTACAGCAAATGCTGGGTTTCGATCTAAAGACGTTCGCTGGTCCCACCGAACACCATGGCGAGATGCCGATGTATATGAAGTCGGGTATGTACGGACTCTACGTCTACTCGGACGTGGTGGACAACCACATCGTGGGCGATATCAACACACCTCTGTTACGGGTGGTCCCCATTAAAAAGACGTATGGAGGTCAAGTCACCCACAGTTTCACCCACATGCTCTACTTGCCCGTACGACAAACTGACATCAACACGATCACGGTGGATATAAGAGATGACACGGGACGACCGGTGGCATTCGAACGAGGAAAAGTGGTGCTGACACTTCATTTTCGACAAGCACGTGCTCCCCACTTTGCATAATGAAAGTACCTTACGAGTGCGATGCACGCAGCTATGCCGACTATTATGCCCAACAGGCCGGGGGTGGCTTTCCGGTCTTTAGCGGTGCACGCATGCAACGAGGACATGGACTGGGGAACATACTCGGCAGCATCGTCAAAACGTTCCTGCCCTTGGTGACGCGTGGGGTGAAAGCAATGAGCAAACAAGCGGTACGCAGTGGACTGCAAGTGGCCGGTGATGTCTTGGGGGGTACGGCACCCAAAGAATCCTTGAAACGGCGGGCCAAAGAAGCGGGAGGCGTCTTGGTGGCCAAAGCACAACGCACCGTAGGGAATAAAAGAGCTGCCCCACCGAGACCACGCACCAGTCGACGACCGACCCAGCGACGACGCACATCGAAGAAGACAAAGGATATCTTTTCTTAAAACATGTCCTTGATCCACGCCGAGTCCTGCCCCTCCACCAACAGTGAATTTGATTTGTGGACCGTGCCGCCCACACAGACCAGTGTCGAACAAGGATTATAGGTGGAGCATCTCCCGCTCTCCAGCATCAACGAAATCGGGCGCATCGAGTTCACCATCAGTAATGCGGATACGGCCTATGTGGATTTAACCCATACATACTTGTATGTGAAAGCCAAGGTGGTCAATGGAGCTGGCACCAGAATCGCTGACCAAGCAACGGTGGGCCCGACGAATCTCAGCGACAAACTCATCAGTGACTCCAACAACACGTACCCCTATCGAGCCTACATCGAGACACTGTTGTCGTATGGCCGAGAGGCTAAAAAATCTCAGCTGACAACCGCATTATTCTACAAGGGCACGCCCGAGCACATGGACACGGTGGACAATGGGGGATATAACAAACGGAAGGCTTTCACTGCGAACAGTGCCTCGGTGGATATGATGGGTCGACTGCACGCAGACATGTTCATGCAAGACCGGTACCTCTTGAACAAGATCCCCATCAAAATCCGACTGATACGGGCGCCTCCGACCTTCGCCTTGATGGCCACTAACGTAGAGGGGCATGCAGCGGACTATAAGATTGTCATCCAAGACGCAGTCCTGTATGTCCGAAAAGTGAAACCGAATCCAGCCGTTCAATTGGGACACATGAAAGCCTTGGAAACAAAACCAGCCCAGTACCCTATCCGACGTGTGCAAACCAAAGTGTTCTCTGTGCCTGCTGGAAATATGGGCGCCAACAAAGAAAACCTGTTCCTGGGGGAACTACCCAAGCGATTGATCCTGGCCTGTGTGGAAAATACCAGTTTCAGCGGAGCCTACACAGAGAATCCGTTTGACTTTCAACATTTCGGCATCAATTTTGTGGCCCTGCATGTGGATGGACAACAGGTGCCAGCCACGGCCTTAACACCGAACTTTGGGCGGAGGAATTTCATTCGAGCCTATCAGAGCCTGTTTACAGCCACCGGTCAAATCAACCAGGACGAAGGGAATATGATCAGTCGGGAGGACTACGCGAACGGATACACGTTGTTCTGTTTCGATCTGACCCCCACCTTAGAGAACGACCATCAGCTGGCCCTGGCCAAGCAAGGCAACTTACGGTTGGAAATCCACTTTGCACGAGCCCTGGCGACCACCGTCAATGTGATCTGCTACGCCGAGTTTGACAACATCATTCAAGTGGACAAGGCGCGCAACGTCCTGTGTGACTTCTCCACCTAACATGGATACAGACCAGATAACCACCGTGCTGGAGAATGACCCAGAGACACGTATGGTCTTTCAAGGGGTGTTCGTCCGAGATGTGTTTCCATTAGACCGTATGTATCCTGCTGCTTACGTTCTCAACACGGACCCGATGGATCTGCCCGGTGAACACTGGGTGGCCGTGTACTTGACAGAACAGCAGGGCGAATACTTTGACCCGTACGGCCTGCCACCCCTCCATCCCGATTCAACAGACTTCATGGATCAAGGCACAGAGACGTGGTGTTGGAACAGTCAAACGTTGCAAAGCCTGACCAGTGGCGTGTGCGGACAATATTGCTTGTTTTACCTGTACCATCGATGCCGGGGAAGACCCTTATCTACCATCGTACAGATGTTTGACGAGTACCCCAAGGCCGAGGACCGCGATGTACTCGTCTATGACTGGGCCGCCCATCATTTCAATGTACAAGCCCCGTTCTGGGCTTAAGTTAATGACAAGCCCCTTGTTCTGGGCTTAAGTTTACAAGCCCCCTGTTCTGGGCTTCAATGTGCAAGCCCCTTGTTCTGGGCTTCAATTAATTACAAGCCCCTTGTTCTGGGCTTCAGTTTTCACGTGGTTGTTCTCACGTTGTTGTTGTTCACTGAATAAAAAAAATGAGATCTCACCAAAAAACCCTGTCTTGTGTGTTTTATTCATAATGCATCAATGCCCAATGTGGAGATTCAGTCAAACTGAAATCAGTGGTGTAGGATGGGGCCAAAATGTAACCCATCAAGGTTAGAATGCAAGAGCACTATAGTAAAATAGAGAGCCAATGAAATCAGCCCACAGACCAAGTACGTGTTTTTGGTCTAGGTTTGGAGCGGGCATTTCATTGAGGTGCGTGTATACGGTGAGTGAAGAGACTCGTCCAACACGTATAGATTATGTTTATGACTATAAGTTCTAGGTAACCCATCAAGGTTAGAATGCAAGAGCACTATAGTAAAATAGAGAGCCAATGAAATCAGCCTACAGACCAAGTACGTGTTTTTGGTCTAGGTTTGGAGCGGGCATTTCATTGAGGTACGTGTATACGGTGAGTGAAGAGACTCGTCCAACACGTATAGATTATTACTATAAGTTCTATGAGCATAATGCATGAAACTGGTTTTGAACACCGTATTAGCCAATCAGTGGCCTAGAATGGAGCCAAAGGTAACCCATCCATGTCCAGAAAACATTACCCGGGTGTACAAGAACCCAGATGTAGGCGCGGACGTCAGCGAAAGCACACCGTGAGTACCCCAATTCGATTGGCTGATTGTTCGACCGCTGATTGGCTCTTTTTCTCGACCGCTGATTGGTCCAAATGGAACTGCCCATCTTTCCCAGGTTCATCTAGAATCCCCTTTTTGTGCTCAAGCTCTGACTATAGCGATGCCGCAACATTGTCTCATTGGACATTGGACCGTTTGACCTGGATGTGACCATTTGACCTGACATGCGTCCGCGCGCGCACTGCCGGTGATGACGCGCACTTCCGGAGAACTCGCGCGCGCGCTCGCGCTGGGGGGCCGGGGCGAGCCGCGGCGGGAAAACACCCCGGCGGTTGAACATACGGACGTCTAAGAGGAAACATTGGAACTCTTCTATGTTTGGAGGTAGTTTTAGTGAAAAACCCGGAAGTGACGTCACAACCCCCACGTGACCTGCGCAGCAGAATGGAAACGACACCCTAGTGTAACTCCCTCACCTAGGCTTCACATGGATACCTCACTCGATCCCATCGACCCACTAGGGGCCCACCTACACCCCAACACGTCTATTTCTATACTACGGCCAGACTGCGCATGCGCAGAATCCCGATAGTTCAACCCCACACCCAGCCCATCAGATGCCCCTTCACGTATGCTTCACTTTGATACCTCACTCGACCCCATTGGACCATTCGTGGCTCCCCTAGCTCCAAAACGTAGAGCGGGACCCATACAGGGTCCAGTTTTCGACACTAGGTGACCACATCCCGACAGAAATGGCTAGTTTTCGACACCGGATGTGCCGCCATCTTGAACATACGTGCCGCCATCTTGGATATGTCCCATAATGCACCGGGTCAAAATACTCGCTTCTGATTGGACGAGAGCTCCGTGGCGGATTTGAAATACTCGCTTCTGATTGGACGAGAGCTCCGCATTGCATCTACGCATGCGCAGAATGATATT
Source organism: Hanleya hanleyi (assembly GCA_036873755.1). Taxonomy (NCBI): domain Eukaryota; kingdom Metazoa; phylum Mollusca; class Polyplacophora; order Lepidopleurida; family Hanleyidae; genus Hanleya; species Hanleya hanleyi. The sequence continues at coordinate 14,334 of JAVTVY010047351.1, read as the reverse complement.
CCTACCACACACCCAACCCATCAGATGCCCCTTCATCTAGGCTTCACTTTGATACCTCACTCGACCCCATTGGACCATTAGTAACTCCCCTAACTCGAACACGGCTATTTCCATACCCTTGGGCCACCGCGCATGCGCAGAATGGTGACAACGCCCGAGCCGCTAGTCCAGTCAGATGCCCCCTCACCTAGGCTTCACATTGATACATCACTCGACCCCACTGGACCAGTAGTAACTCCCCTAGCTCCCAACACGGCTATTTCCATACCCTTGGGCCACCGCGCATGCGCAGAAGGCCGATAGTTCAACCCCACACCCAGCCCATCAGATGCCCCTTCACCTAAGCTTCACTTTGATACCTCATTCGACCCCATTGGACCATGAGTAGCTCCCCTAGCTCCAACACGGCTATGTTCATACCCTTGGGCCACCGCGCATGCGCAGAATGACGATAGTTCAACCCCACACCCAGCCCATTAGATGCCCCTTCACCTAAGCTTCACTTGGATACCTCACTCGATCCCATTGGACCATGAGTAGCTCCCCTAGCTCCAACACGGCTATGTTCATACCCTTGGGCCACCGCGCATGCGCAGAATGACGCTAGTTCAACCCCACTAGTCCAGTCAGATGCCCCCTCACCTAGGCTTCACATTGATACATCACTCGACCCCACTGGACCAGTAGTAACTCCCCTAGCTCCAACACGGCTATTTTCATACCCTTGGGCCACCGCGCATGCGCAGAATGACGCTAGTTCAACCCCACACCCAGCCCATCAGATGCCCCCTCACCTAGGCTTCACATTGATACATCACTCGACCCCACTGGACCAGTAGTAACTCCCCTAGCTCCAAAACGGCTATTTCCATACCCTTGGGCCACACGAGTTGTCTCCCTTGCGTCAGTGTGTGCAGATGGCGCTATGATCGACGCCGTGATGTGGAAAGGGCGTCCCCACACCATCCTGGAGCCGCCATTTTGTTTGTTGATTTTCTGCGGAGATACACGGGACAATAAACGCTCGACCCTAGGGTGGTACAGATGCTAGACTGATCCTATTAACATGGTACAACACCTATAGATTATGTTTATTATTATTATATGGCTTAGAGGTTTTTTTGAGGGTAATGTGAGGGTTTTTTCTCCCCGTGACCTCCCCACCGCCTCGTTTGCTCCCTTGCGCCGCCATTTTGAACCCACCACCACCCACAGCCGCCATTTTGAACCCACCATCTCCCACAGCCGCCATTTTGAACCCACCACCACCACAGGCCGCCATTTTGACCACCACCACCACACAACCGCCAATATGCAGATCGAGTTGTCTCCCCCTAGTGCGGGTTTTTGCCACCAATGTGTACAGATGGCGCCACTAGTTCCTCCTCAATCCTCCCCGTGACGTCACTACATCCGGGTGAAATTAGACTCAATTTACGCTTACCCTACTACGAGGGTAGGTCTTTCTCAGGTAGTCACAGAATGCTCCCACTATCTCAGAATTGTGCTCCCTTGAGAGGACCTCGCTGTGCCCACTTAGCACCTGTGGGTTGATCTCCCCCACAATAGATCCTTTCTTCCTGTTGGAAAGACGCAGACGCACTTTGTCCATCAGAGAATCGCGTCCTTTCTTAAATCTCGAGCACTGGAAGACATAATGATGTACTGTCTCAGGCACATTGCAGACACTGCAGTCTGCTGACGTTAAGTTGGTGTTCAGCTTCACCTGGTGATGTTTCAGTTTGGTATGACCACTGAGGGTCTGGTTCAGGCAGCTTTGTCCTCTTCCTCCGTGTTTATGGAAAAACGTCTTGCTGTTTGTCTTCTTGATCACAGCCTGGACACAGCTTACCTTTGTGGAGTTTTCCAACCGTCGTTACCATTTAACTACCGCCTTATTTCTCATGTGTCGAAACACTGGAGATTTATCATTTTGCGAATTCTGACTGCAAAAACTTAGCCTCTACTGCTGCAGTTTTAGCATACTCATCAGCAATCTCGGTGCCTCTTATATCACGGTGACCTGGGCACCAGTGGCATCCGACTCTTGCTCCGCATCTCAAAATGGTTCTAGCTGAGGTTCTAAAAGCACTAATATCGTCTGCTCTGTTGCCTGGAATGTCTGAAGAAAAGCTAGACACAAAAGCAGACTGGCAGTCTGTGAAGATGTTTACATCTGCCTCCACGGTGGTGCGTGCTACATATTCTAGACCTAGTCAGATACCTACCACCTCTCCAACATAATTATTGCCCACCTTGGCGACGGCTTTCTTGAGACATATGGGAGGAGATTTGAGACCCTTGAGGAATGCAATGGCTGATGCCCCTGCTGGGCCTGGGTTGACTAGCGCCGACCCGTCTGTAAAAATGACTACCCCATCATTCTCCAATAGTTTTAATTTCTGCTTAACAATGTGCTCCTGGTCTACTTTGCTGTTGCTGAACTCCTGACTGACTGAGCACTCCCTGAATAACTCTACCCCGTTATCCCTATACTCATAGTTTTTCCCCACTCCAAACTCTCTCAACCTGCAGAGCAAAGCAGAGAAGAGAGATGGATATCTTTCCCTCTGGGCCTTATCAATGTGTGACTGCAGTGCTGCTACGTGCGAGAATTCTCGTCATTTCTTCTGCTTGGCTCAGCCTGAGGTGAATGTCGACTGATGTGCAATTGGTCAGGACGTCCAGTGTTTCTGTGGATGACGAATTCAGACATCCAGTCGCTTTTAGAAGAGCTAGTCTATGCACCTTCTCAAAGTCCCCACATGCTTCCTTACCTGAAGCTGCCACTACAGCAATGCCGTACTCTAAACAAAGCAAAACAATGTTTTGTACAAATTATCAAAGTTGGGGTTTGAACATCTAGATTTAGCCCACGCAAATTCAGATAAGGATAAGTTTTTTAGAGAGTACCATGTTAATTTTTCCCCCTTTCAGGACTAAGGTGACTTCTTTCCTCACCAGTTTCGGTGGAGCGAACAATAAACCGCAGGTTTTGTTCGCCGACATGACCATGTTCCAGTCACCACACCAAGTTTTGCCTACTGTGCCAATCTCCCTGTTTACCTCATCTACCAGGATATCTAAGTTAGGGCCACTTCTCAGGATGGTGTTATCATCTGCATACTCTGTGTGGTCAGATGAGGACTAAGTCCTTTCGTAGCATCTGAAGTGTACACATTACACAGAGTGGGAGAGAGCACAGTCCATTCAACCCGGCACAGCGAGATGAAAGCCCGCTTCTTTCTCAATTCTGATTGGTCAGTCGCGACACGCCTCCGGCAAGAGAGCATTCGGAACTCCCGAGCGGAAATCTACGAAGGGGACCGATTCTACGCTCGGTGGACGACAACATGAATTTCCTATGAATCTCCAGATGTGACGCGCCGGAACGGTTTAATACGCATGGCTCCGAAGCCCAATCACTCTCGCGGAAGCCTTAATCCCCGACCAGCAAATATTTCCCTGCGAGTCTCTGATTTACGTCAGATATTCTAAAAACTGTTTATTCTTTTCATTCGAAGCACGTTTCAATAGAAAACCATCAGTTTAAATGGTACACACGCCACGTATTGGCAAGATATAATTCCCGTGACGTCACTGACAGTTCCCTGACAGACCGAAACACACGTGGTGGGCTATGGTAAAAGTACGATTTTCCACATGCTTCCGTGGCTCTTCCAAGCCAAATTTGAAAAACAGAGGCCCATGATCGTCATCGTAATTTGCCCCCTCAATAGTATAATGGAGGATCAGGTACAGACCTTGTGTGAAATGGGGCTGAAATCCTGCTTCCTCAACATAGAGGGGTCCAGTGGCCATACCTATGCTGTTGTCACACGGTCTAGTCATACGTCACATGACCTTACCTTACCTTACCTTACCACGCTCTAGTCCAATATGGCGTCAATGGCCTCGAGGGACATCTCAAACCGGAGATCCCCGAGAAGTTGCGAATGGCAAGAGAGGTCACACACTGATCAGCTGACCAATCAGAATTGACAAAGAAACGGGCCTTCATCTCGCTGTGCCGGGTTGAATGAACAGTCAGGTTGGATATTGAATCGCCCGGCAAAGGTATAAAATTGCACAAATTTACTAATTTGACGACGAGAATATATAAAGTAACAATTGTAGAATATGCCGATGTATTTTATTTCGAGGTAAACCGTTTATTTCTCGTTTCACCCAAAGTGCGATTAAGACCTTGATGTATTTTTATATAAAGCATGGGGCTATATATAGAGACCCCATATTTCGACACTTCACCGTAATACCATCGTCTACACCCCCCCCCCCCCAAAATCTCTTGTTTTGAGGGCCAGTGTCCGTGGTATACCTTATAATTCAAAGGAAACGCCAAGAAATGCTGCTCGTGGTTGGTTACTTCTCTTAACTATGTCAGACAATATTACGGTTGTGGTCTACTGTTCAAATGTCACCCGCAGATAAAACGATAGCTACATGTGCAGTGTTGACCATTTATTATACATTTTAAATTTTTTCATGCGTGGCTAATATTGTCATATTTACAAAACAACAACAAAATGCTATTTTTTATGATTTCTTCAGACTTTTTCGAGTATTTACTTTTGTGTATCCATCAAATATCCATTATAACAAATAGTTAATTTTCAGGTTGTCTGGTTCAGTTAACATTTGGCACCTGTTTTGGCAGTGGCTGACCATTCAGGCCAGCCAGGATATTGTTAGCGGTCAGTTCAGACTGGCTGTTCCTTGTACCATCAGTGGCGCTGCCGATGTGTGGAAGAACGACACAGTTGTCTAACTTGAGTAGAGGGCTGTCAGTGGGCAGAGGTTCAGGATTTGTGACATCTAAACCTGCGGCTCCAATTTCGCCAGTTTTCAGTGCGGTATATAGATCGTCATGTTGGACTACACCACCCCGGCTCACGTTGATGAATATTCCGGTCTTTTTCATTTTTTTAAATGCATCTAAATTAAACATCTCCTTCGTCTCTGGTGTCAGTGTGCAACACGCTAACACAAAATCAGAGTGCTTCAGCATATCATCAAAAGAGACATGTTCAGCACCAAGTTCTTCGGCATGGGGGGAAAGGAACGGTTTGGAATATATGAACTTCTTTACTCCGAATGGTTTCAGACATTTCGCCACCGCCACGCCAATCCTACCCATTCCTGCTATGCCTACAATGCTACCATCTAACCCCTGGCCACAGAGCCACAAAGGCTTCCAGGTCCCCCATTCTCCATTCACCACAGCATGCATTCCTGAAATGGAAAAAAAATATCATTCCCTATCAGATAGAACCTTTCCTTTTAATATACCCTTGAAATAGGCTACTTCAGGTTTGTCTATGTTACCTGTCCATAACATGTCTCCCCTCCAGTTTTACATGACAATTAGAATACCATGCCTGGTAGCTTTTAAGCTCTTTTAACCCAAAAAACTAATTTTAACTTCTGCAGAATATCCATTGCATAACTTACCTCTACTGCACAACTATGGGGTCTAATTGATTTAATAGCTCTGAAGAGGACGCAGCTTGTAAATCTAATTCAGACGATGCTAGTAGCATACATGTACAAAAATATTTCAAGTGTCAGTAACTTTGTATCAAATTGTGTGCATGTTCACAAATCCCATGCCTGTCAGAGGAGACAACTCTGAACACACCTTCTTTCAGTCTCCTGGAGGTGGAAAGAAGCAAGGCAACTGTTAGTTCCGCAACTGCGTTGGTGAGAACTTCCGGCGTGTACCCGACAGGGACATTTCTCTCCTCGCAAGCCCGCAGGTCCACATGATCATATCCCACAGACATCGTCCCGACAACCTTTAGCTGAGAACCTACAGGATTGAGCAATCAAATTATACCATCAATCCCCACAGCATTTGGATGAGAACCTTCTTCTGCAAATCAAACCTCCTCATTGATAATAATCCTGTGTGTTTATACTGAACATTTGATTCCAGTAACAAATAGGCTTTATAAGCATTTTGGACTATGTAATCTTGATAAATGTAAAGCTGTCAGGACTGCATGGCCACATGTGTATGACACGGATTACGTAAAAAATGAAAGCTCGTGTGAAACACGGGCGACGAGCATTTCCACGAATAATTTTGTGACACATAATTTGGTACTCACAGGGCTTTAGATCTCCCCAATTTGGGCACATCCCCTACTAGGGGTGGCAATTTGTTTTAGGATGGGACAGAGTATGGGGCACATACCCTGAAGAATGAGCAATCAGGAATTATCCCTGGCAGTAGTGCCTCTGAGAAGGCAACACCAACTTTATTTTGTGTTTCCTTGGCCCACCGACATTAAAAAAATCGAATAAATATAAAATTTCAAATTGCCAATTTCATTTTTCCTACGAAAGTTGGAACATAAAGATAATAACCCCTTTTCATTCCTGATTGTATGGATTAGGCTGTTGTATTCTATCTAAAAAAATGCCAGCATCTAAAAATGCCAAACAACAAAAAATAGATACATTTCACTGTACGTCAGCGAATTGTTGTTGTTGTAAAATACTACTTATTCTACTTAGGCAATAACGACATTCAATGTAAATCTGTAACCTTCACTGACTGTTTGATCTATCGCTCTGTCATGGTACACATATTTCGACAGTGATGCGGTATTATGAATTTGGAAAGCCTATCTTCACCTTTTTTAAATTTATTGCTAATGCTAAATTTGACCTTGATAAAACAGGTGAAGGTCATTAGGCTTTTGATCCATCACCAGCTACATATGTGGTATGAAAAAAAGATGGGCAGACAGACAGACAGACAGACAGACAGACAGATGACACGGACAATTCGGTTCATTTTGAGGCATCATTACATATCATCTAAAATATATATCGTCTAAATTCTGTCAAAATGCACCAGAACACACCATTTTACGTCAATTAGATATACATGTAAAAAGTTCCCAGGTGGGATGTGCCATATAGCAGGGATGTAGAAGTTCCACTTAAAAAATCTTTCTACTTTTTCAGTTCAAAAAATAATTATAAACAGTTGTAACTATGCTGTCAAAATGCACCGGTATGTGCAATTTCACATATCGAGTTTCAAATAAATTCTGGGGACCTCCATATAAAAGAAAAAATTGAGCATTAACTGAGTGATAATTTGTGATTTTATTCATTGAAAATTGGCCACAATGCATCTCTAGACATCTGGAAGACCAGGGCTTCATAGCCACTGCAGATTAAAGAAATGTAATTGCGATAGCCATACCACTGAACAGGATCAAACTAGTATATCAGTAATAGAGAGAGAAATAGCACTGATTCTGGAAAGTAAGTGTTTACTTTGTTGACAGAAGCAGTCTACTAGTCCACTTATGTAAAGTGCATTATGCAATAAGTCAACCACTACAGGTTTTATTACCTGAATGGTCAACAACCAGGCCTACAATATGAGGCCTGCAAGGTAAAGCAGAATATCAGTGTTACAGTATGTCTATTTGACCAAAATGGCCGGACTTCAAGCTCGCTTGAATCCTTGCAATTCTCCATACTGACCATACTGATGGCAGCATATTTTCTCTGACTGCATTTTAGTTATTTGTGTAAGCATGGGCTGATGTAGCCTAGATTTAGATATATTCAGCTGTCTATACCCTATGCCACATGCATATGCCAGCGCTAACAGCACCAATGTCCGTTCAATCTATTTTGAAACCATAATGTTAATAAAATTAGTGTTTGTAAAAAAGAATGTATAATGAGATTTAAATCAAGCATTATGATGGGTTGCAAAATCCGTATGAGAGGTGGCCCTCCAATTTCAATTAAAAAAAACTTTCAGTCCTTAGAAATCCTTTGTCTGTCTGACAATAATAAACTTCATGAACAGATGAAATGCCAATAAATTGTGTTATATAAGTTTACTGTCTAAGTGTCACCCAATGATGAACAATATCATGAAACTATTTGATGAAGCAAAATGCCGGATGCCATTCCAAACCAGATTTTGGACTCCGCTGTTGACCTTGGGGGAAGTTCGTGCATTCTTTACCGAGGATGCATGGACTGCCCTTGAGCACCTCTTACATGTGAAGGAGAGACAAGCCCGTTGGACTTGTCAAACCTGCACTTGTTACATTGAGGATGGTCAAACCAGTGTTGTCTGTGAATGCTGCTTGGAATGGTATCATCAGCAGTGCTGTGGATATTCCAAAACCCCTCAAGTGCAAAAATACTTCTGTTCTTCTTGTAAATAATTTGATTTGAAATAAAGTGCTTTTATCCTAATTTAGTTGAATTACTTAACTACACATTACCATCAGCAGATTGTTCTTTATTTGTCTTATTTCTGTATTATCAGAACAAATGTGTTGTTAAAAATGATTACATGTATATGCTGATTGATTTTTTAGTTTTCTAATATTTATATTATTAAAAACATTATTTTTATTTACAATAATGAAAGTGGACTATTTTCATGCATAGTGCTTCATATTTGTGCAATTTACCAAATACTATGTGCTGACCCGATTGACTTTTGAGTAACTGTTATTTTTAGTGAACAATAAAATGAAAGTAATATTGATAGAATGGGCAATATGCATATAGATGTATATAACGTAGTTGAATTAATTGATATTTTAATATTAATATCCAACATTAAATGCTTGATAGTTTTATCTTTTTAACATAAATAAATCTTTTATTCTACTTTTTTACTGTTTGTTCTTCTTTGTTAATTCTTGACAGTTTATATTTTTATCACATAATTATTTAGTACCAGTATCTTAGTTAAAATTAAAAGCGGGGAGGGGGGGGGGATAAAATCATTTATTCTACTTTACTACTGTTTGTTTGTAGCTAAAATTTGTATTCTACTTTACTACTGTTTGTTTGTTCTCTCTTTGTCAGTGCTTCATAGTTAATATTTTTATCACACAATTAATTTAGTACAAGTATCTTAGTTAAAATTAAAGGGGGGGGGGGTGAATAAAATCTTTTATTTTACTTTACTTCTGTTTGTTTTTTCTTCGTATCTTATTTAAAATTAAGGGGGGGATAAAATCTTTTATTCTACTTTACTACTGTTTGTTTGTTCTTCTTTGTCAAAAAAAATAAATTATAACTAGAGCCTTAAGGCTTTGGAGGGTTCTGCCTTATGTACACAAATGTTCAGTTGCTTTAAAATGATATGGTCTTCCAATGATAGGATTCACAAATAAAACTAGTTTCTATGCATTATTTAACTGCCATATTTTGCAAGTCTTGACTGTTACTGCAGTAGTATGGCCAACGGGAATAGACTCACATTTTGCCGGGGGAGGTAACTCTTGGTGGCGATAGGTGGCGTTGTGGTTATGGATTGCGTTCTGCGCATGCGCAAACAGGGAATTGTGGGAAAAGGGCATTGGAAATAGACGTTTTGGGGTCTTGGTGGGCCACTAGTGGTCCTATGGAGTCGTATAAGGTATCAATGTGAAGCAGTCGTAAAGGAGCATCCATCTGGACTAGTGTCTCGGCCGTTGTCAACATTCTGCGCATGCGCAGACAAGGAATTGTGGGAAAAGGGTATGGAAATAGATGTTTTGCGGTCTATTTGGGCCCCTGGTTGTCCGATGGGGTCTAGTGAGGTATTGTTGTGAAGGATACGTGAGGGGGCATCCGACTGGACTAATATGACGTGGAACTGACGTCATTCTGCGCATGCGCAGTAGACAAAGGGTATGGAAATAGACGTTTTGGGGTCTAGGTGGACCACTAATGGTCCAATGGAGTTGAGTGAGGTATCAATGTAAAGCAGTCGTGAGGGAGCATCCGCCTGGACTGGTGCGTCGTCCGTGTTCGACATTCTGCGCATGCGCAGACAGGGAATTGTGGGAAAAGGGCATTGGAATGGACATTTTGGGGTCTATTTGGGCCCCTAGTCGTCCGATGGGGTCGAGCGAGGTATCGTTGTGAAGGATACGTGAGGAGGCATCCGCCTGGACTAGTATGACGTGGAACTGACGTCATTCTGCGCATGTGCAGTAGACAAAGGGTATGGAAATAGACGTTTTGGGGTCGAGGTGGGCCCCTAGTGAGCCGATGGAGTCTTAAGAGGTATCAATGTGAAGCACACGTGAAGGAGCATCCGCCTGGACAGGGGTGTCGTTCGTGTTTTTTATTGCAGGTCGCGTCAATCTGCGCATGCGCAGTTGGGTGTAGTAAGTAAAGTGGCCTTTTTGGGGCAGTGAAGGAAGGTATTTGGTGTAGAGATGGACCACTATTGCTCCGAATGCGTCGTGTGGGGTGTTATTTTGTAGCTCTCGGCATGTAGATCCCGATTTGAAGGAAGTCCACTGCATCTGTGACGTCATCAGTACGAGTAGTAGCCAAAGTGGGGGTTTTGAGGGCGGTGAAGGAAGGTATTTGGTGTAGAAATGGACCATCCTTAGTCCGGATGCGTCGTGTGAAGTGGCATCTTGTAGCAACGCTCGCCAACGCCAAGCTTAATGCTTCAACGCCCTGGCGAATTAGCCCAAAAGCTCTCATTTTTCTAGACACTAATACGTCGAAATGCAGTGACGCCCGTCAATGACCGTCGTTACGCGCTAGCCTAACACCTTGACGCCATGATATAGACCGAAGAGAGAACAACAACAACAACAAGGATGAGAGAACAACAACAACAACACGTTTTTTCATATAGTTTATTCTCCCCAATGTTACATCATACCCACGCTGGAGGAGCCGCGTTGGGTAGGTTTACAATACAAGTAGCCTCTTGTCCAATCAGAGGCCGTCATTTGGCACTGCATCTCGTTCTTGCCCGTTAGATGTATTCTCAGCTGCTCTTGTTCAATCAGAAGTCGCGAATTCAGAAAGTCCTATCTTCGGCCATGTTCGCTCTGAACCGTTTGTTCTATGGGGTAGAGATGGACATCTGGTCCAATGCGTCTGGGAAGTGCACTTGCAGCTCTGTGATCATCGAGACGTCATCAGTACGAGTAGTATGAAAGCATGCTTTTAAAACTGGCTCAGTGCCAATTTTCCCCACGATTTGCGTGGGAATTGTCCACAGGCATCTGTGACGTCAGCTGGTGACGTCATCAGTACGAGTGGTAGCGAAATTTGATTAGTCGGCCAATACATATGGAATGATGAGGGACACGAGTTAATCTCTATATGTACAGACACCACCACACACTAATAATACCACCACACACACACACACACACTACCAAATTTCGCTACCACTCGTACTGATGACGTCACCAATGACGTCACAGATGCTGTGGGCAAATCCCGCAAATCGTGGGGAAAAATTGGCGCTGAGCCAATTATAAAACATGTTCTTTCGCTACTATTCGTACTGATGACGTCACCGATGACGTCACAGATGCTGTGGGCATCCCTCAAATGGAGTCTACACCCCGAGAACGGCAAGATGACACTTCCCACGACGCATTCGGACCAAGGATGATCCATCTCTACACCATAGAACAAACGGTTCAGAGCGAACATGGCCGAAGATAGGACTTTCTGAATTGGCGACTTCTGATTGGACAAGAGCAGCTGAGAACACATCTAACGGGCAAGAACGAGTATGACAGATGCAGTGCCAAATGACAGCCTCTGATTGGACAAGAGACTACTTGTATTGTAAACCTACCCAACGCGGTAGTCATACTAGTCCAGGTGGATGCCCCCTCACGTATCCTTCAGAACGATACCTCACTCGACCCCATCGGACGACTAGGGGCCCAAATAGACCCCAAAACGTCTATTTCCATACCCTTTTCCCACAATTCCCTGTCTGCGCATATGCGCAGAATGTTGACAACGGCCGAGACACTAGTCCAGATGGATGCTCCTTTACGACTGCTTCACATTGATACCTCATACGACTCCAAACAAACAGGTGCGACGTTTCCGTTTCCGCTCCCATAAATCCACTAAGCCAGAGGTCAGTTTTCGCAGCTAAAGTGAGTTCTCGGCTAGATTGAGTCAAGCCGCTTGTTCCACGTGCGATCAGCAGTTTCAAAAGAATGATCTACTTCTGGCTGAGAAATCTATCAGTTTATCGCATATTTTCATGGAATGTTTATAAAGAAAAAGACAAATATATACCACTATAATTCTGTATCTGTTAGCTTGGCATTTATTTATTTCTTTTTCTTTTCACACTCAAGTTGTCGGGTAAATGACCCGGGAACACAAAAATGACTAATCCATACTGATTTTTTTTCCTGTCATAATTATGCGTTTACATCCGCCAAATTCGTATTCGTATATATGGGTACAGCAATGGTAAATGAACAAATTTACTATCCAATCACAGGCCCTAAAATTTGTAAAGTTTATTCAACCTGAAAATACGTTATGTGAAATTGACCCTATGTAACCTATAGTTTGTTCCCCCATTTCTGAAATACATATATGCAAATAGGTTACGCAGATAGGTTATGCCTAATGAGTTTTGTTGTGGCTAGGCATTGGTTTTTGACTGGAGTTCATTCAATAAAACTTGCTGTTGCTATCTATGCCGACATTTTGATTTTGTATCTAGCCCCTCTCAGCGGCTTCCGGTGGCCTTGCCGATGCCGCTGGCAAAAAAAAAATCATTACCCGGTGACCATTTTTCGTCATTACCACGTGTTGCGTAAAGAGTCCAATTTTGTGCGACTGGCAGACTTCTATCATTGGAATTGTGACCTCTATTTCTGAAATATTATCTAAAATTAAATTCTCATATACACGTTTTAATCTTAAAATGAGGGACACGAGTTAATCTCTATATGTACAGACACCACCACACACCAATAATACCACCACACACACACACACACACTACCAAATTTCGCTACCACTCGTACTGATGACGTCACCAATGACGTCACAGATGCTGTGGACAAATCCCGCAAATCGTGGGGAAAAATTGGCGCTGAGCCAATTATAAAACATGTTCTTTCGTTACTACTCGTACTGATGACGTCACTGATGACGTCACAGATGCTGTGGGCATCCCTCAAATGGAGTCTACACCCCGAGAACTGCAAGATGACACTTCCCACGACGCATTCGGACCAAGGATGGTCCATCTCTACACCATAGAACAAAAGGTTCAGAGCGAACATGGCCGAAGATAGGACTTTCTGAATTGGCGACTTCTGATTGGACAAGAGCAGCTGAGAACACATCTAACGGGCAAGAACGAGTATGACAGATGCAGTGCCAAATGACAGCCTCTGATTGGACAAGAGACTACTTGTAGTGTAAACCTACCCAACGCGGTAGTCATACTAGTCCAGGCGGATGCCCCCTCACGTATCCTTCAGAACGATACCTCACTCGACCCCATCGGACGACTAGGGGCCCAAATAGACCCCAAAACGTCTATTTCCATACCCTTTTCCCACAATTCCCTGTCTGCGCATGCGCGCAGAATGTTGACAACGGCCGAGACACTAGTCCAGATGGATGCTCCTTTACGACTGCTTCACATTGATACCTCATACGACTCCAAACAAACAGGTGCGACGTTTCCGTTTCCGCTCCCATAAATCCACTAAGCCAGAGGTCAGTTTTCGCAGCTAAAGTGAGTTCTCGGCTAGATTGAGTCAAGCCGCTTGTTCCACGTGCGATCAGCAGTTTCAAAAGAATGATCTACTTCTGGCTGAGAAATCTATCAGTTTATCGCATATTTTCATGGAATGTTTATGAAGAAAAAGACAAATATATACCACTATAATTCTGTATCTGTTAGTTTGGCATTTATTTATTTCTTTTTCTTTTCACACTCAAGTTGTCGGGTAAATGACCCGAGAACACAAAAATGACTAATCCATACTGATTTTTTTTCCTGTCATAATTATGCGTTTACATCCGCCAAATTCGTATTCGTATATATGGGTACAGCAATGGTAAATGAACAAATTTACTATCCAATCACAGGCCCTAAAATTTGTAAAGTTTATTCAACCTGAAAATACGTTATGTGAAATTGACCCTAGGTAACCTATAGTTTGTTCCCCCATTTCTGAAATACATATATGCAAATAGGTTACGCAGATAGGTTATGCCTAATGAGTTTTGTTGTGGCTAGGCATTGGTTTTTGACTGGAGTTCATTCAATAAAACTTGCTGTTGCTATCTATGCCGACATTTTGATTTTGTATCTAGCCCCTCTCAGCGGCTTCCGGTGGCCTTGCCGATGCCGCTGGCAAAAAAAAAATCATTACCCGGTGACCATTTTTCGTCATTACCACGTGTTGCGTAAAGAGTCCAATTTTGTGCGACTGGCAGACTTCTATCATTGGAATTGTGACCTCTATTTCTGAAATATTATCTAAAATTAAATTCTCATATACACGTTTTAATCTT
>JAVTVY010047350.1:0-24018 GCA_036873755.1 Hanleya hanleyi | reverse complement strand
AAAAGCGAGCGTATTCCCAAAACACGCACACTCGACGTTCAACCGTCAACATGGCTTATACTTGTTCTGAGTGTGAACGCATGTTCACCAGACATTACGATATGATGCGACACCAGAAAAATATACATGGGATTGAAGACGCCGAGGAGCCCGTTGAGGCAGATACTGATACAGAGATTGATGAGACTGCATCGACTGATACCGAATCCAAGATTGCTGACAGTATATCTACTGATATGGAGAGCTTGACCTCAGAGAGTCAGCCTACATCCCAGGAAAGTGAGGCAGAACCTACCTTCTGGGATCGTATTGTGACAGCAGCTATCAATACTCACGCTGAAGCGATCGAGGACGCCGGAGAGGATAATTTACAACAGATGTACACCCAAATGCGCTCCCGCATCAGGAAAACAGCCATGGCGATCTATGAACAGTATACCTTACTACCGCTTGAAATGAAAGGGGACCCCACGCACAGGTCCATCATGAAGACCAAGCGTCGCTTGGAAGAGGACATGGGTTTACCACCCACCGGGGCCCTGGAAAATGCGATCAGAATGCGCAAACAACTGTTTCAGGACATGCTGCCCGAAGAATATCCAGGCCTGGCCGACGATGATTAGAATAAACGGTTCAGAATGAACATGACCGAAGAAGAAACTCTCTGAAATGGCGACTTCTGATTGGACAAGAATACATCTAACGGACAGGAACGAATAGGACAGATACAAATGGCGGTCTCTGATTGGACAAGAGTCTTTCTTGAATTGTAAACATACCCAACGCGGCTCCCCAGCGTGGGTATGTTATGATGGAGGGGAAAATAAACTATATGAAAAAAAACTTGTTGTTGTTGTTGTTCCCTCATGTGTCATCCTTGTTGTTGTTGTTTTCTCTCTCCGGTCTATATCATGGCGTCAAGGCGCTAGCGGGAACCATACAGGGTCCAGTTTTCGACACTAGGTGACCACATCCCGAAGAAATGGCCAGTTTTCGACACCGGATGTGCCGCCATCTTGAACATACGTGCCGCATCTTGGATATGTCCCATAATGCACCGGGTCAAAATACTCGCTTCTGATTGGACGAGAGCTCTGTGACGGATTTGAAATACTCGCTTCTGATTGGACGAGAGCTCCGCATTGCGTCTGCGCATGCGCAGAATGATATTCCTACCGCACACCCAACCCATCAGATGACCCTTCACGAATGCTTCACATGGATACCTCATACAACTCCATCGGTCCATTAGGGGCTCCCTTAGCTCCAACACGTCTATTTCTATACTACGGCCAGACTGCGCATGCGCAGAATGCCGCTAGTTCAAACCCACTAGTCCAGTCAGATGCCCCTTCACTTTGATACCTCACTCGACCCCATTGGACCATTCGTGGCTCCCCTAGCTCCAACACGTCTAGCGGGACCCATACAGGGTCCAGTTTTCGACACTAGGTGACCCCATCCCGACAAAAATGGCCAGTTTTCGACACCGGATGTGCCGCCATCTTGAACATACGTGCCGCCATCTTGGATATGTCCCATAATGCACCGGGTCAAAATACTCGCTTCTGATTGGACGAGAGCTCCGTGGCGGATTTGAAATACTCGCTTCTGATTGGACGAGAGCTCCGCATTGCATCTGCGCATGCGCAGAATGGCTACCGCACTCCCAACCCATTAGATGCCCCTTCATCTAAGCTTCACTTTGATACCTCACTCGACCCCATCGGACCATTATTGTTTTCGCTAGCCCCAAAACGTCTATGCGCATGCGCAGAATGACGCTAGTTCACACCCACTAGTCCAGTCAGATGCCCCTTCACCTAGGCTTCACTTTGATACCTCATACGACCCCATTGCACCATTATTGGCTTCGCTAGCTCCCAACACGGCTATTTCCATACCCTTGGGCCACCGCGCATGCGCAGAATGACGCTATTTCAAATCCGCTAGTCCAGTCAGATGCCCCCTCACCTAAGCTTCACTTTGATACCTCACTCGACCCCACTGGACCAGTAGTAACTCCCTAGCTCCCAACACGGCTATTTCCATACCCTTGGGCCACCGCGCATGCGCAGAATGGTGACAACGCCCAAGCCGCTAGTCCAGTCAGATGCCCCTTCACCTAAGCTTCACTTTGATACCTCACTCGATGCCATTGCACCATTATTGGCTTCGCTAGCTCCCAACACGGCTATTTCCATACCCTTCGGCCACCGCGCATGCGCAGATTGGTGACAACGCCCAAGCCGCTAGTCCAGTCAGATGCCCCTTCACATAAGCTTCACTTTGATACCTCACTTGACCCCATTGGACCATTATTGGCTTCGCTAGCTCCAAAACGGCTATTTTCATACCCTTCGGCCACCGCGCATGCGCAGAATGACGCTAGTTCAACCCCACACCCAGCCCATTACATGCCCCCTCACATAGGCTTCACATTGATACCTCACTCGACCCCACTGGACCAGTAGTCACTCCCCTAGCTCCAACACGGCTATTTCCATATCCTTGGGCCACACGAGTTGTCTCCCTTGCGTCAATGTGTGCAGATGGCGCTACGGTCGACGCCGTGATGGGGAAAGGGCGTCCCCGCACCATCCTGGAGCCGCCATTTTGTTTGTTGTTTTCTTGCGGAGATACACGGGACAATAAACACTCGACCCTAGGGTGGTACAGTGGTAGACTGATCCTATTAACATGGTACAACACCTATAGATTATGTTTATTACTATTATATGGCTTAGAGGGTTTTTTGAGGGTAATGTGAGGGTTTTTTCTCCCCGTGACGTGCCCACCGCCTCGTTTGCTACCTTGCGCCGTCTAAAAACACCGCCATTTTACAAGTAATTAATTAATTAATTAATTAATTAATTAATTAATTAATTTATTTGAAATACTAGTACCCATCCTCCGTATGGCAGAACTGTACAACCCAGAACAAGTCTAGACATGCCTTGATCACGTGATCGTCATTGGGAAACCCCCACTGGGGAATCCCCTCCCGTGGGAAACCCCCACTGGGAAACCCCGCCCCAGTTCCGCCTCAAAAGTAGGTCAATGCGACTCAATTTAACTTTTATATACTACTCATGTGTGAATATGATAATTTCAGTGCATATGCGCAAAACTTCGAGTAAAGAACAAGAGAGGATATGAATTACATAGACTGATATGATATGGAGAACGCATTCGCAAATTTTTACTTTTAAGCGGGATTAAGAGCGTTCCTTCGAGAGAAGGAAAACATATTCCAAACGAGCCGCCATTACTCGAATAAGTATTCCAGTAAAAATTATTAACGACACTCTGAGAGAAACGAGACTAGAGCGCATCATGCCAGCATCTTGTGTCGATCGTCGTGATTAGCCAGTCGTCTTTATGTTCGCTCACCCCGTTTATGGGATAACGAGCTCGTCATCTTGCACGGGTTTTAAAGAGTATTATATGGGAAAATCCCATCATTTTCTGACAAATAATCCAATAATTGAGTTTTGATAAAAGCTATACCATAAATCAGCGCTCAGTACATCTCGTTCCATATTTATGGCGTTTATCACATTTACCCGTGTACAAGGGGTGGGGGGGGGGGGGGGGGGGGTGCTTGTGAGGAATTTTTTAATTCTCATTGCCTTGTGCTCTGTGGGGCATGTCTATCTTTAATCAACCAGTTGGATGAAGCCCCGGGAGAATTTCTAGTACATGTACATTAGCAGACCAAACTGAAACATCCCGGGCGCGGTTCACCATAACGGCCCAATGATTGTAACACATTCATGTTGAGCGACTGGTGACGTCACTGCGATTTATGCACGTTGGATCCCAACATATTCTCTATTTTGTGAATAACGATATCAGGATTTATAATTAACGTGAATTATGGGAAAGAAATGATACGTGCACGATATGATAAAAACTCCACTTTATCAGAAGAAATATATGCGTGTGAGCCAGAGCTTGTCACTGGTCTATGCGGTGGCCTAATGGTTAGAGCGTTGGTCTCGTAAGCGGTAAAGTACTGGGATCAATCCCAGGCCGGGTCATACCGAAGACTTGAAAAAATGGAACTTGTTGCTTTTTCGCTTACGCTCAGCATTAAGAGGATAGACAAGGACTGGTTCGCTCGGTGTCAGTATAATGTGATTGAGTGGGGTGTCATGTCTGCCTACGGCATGATATTTCAGTGGGACACCACTATAAAATGGCAGGGTGTAGGACAAAACCCGGACAAAACCCCCAGGACAAAACCCCAACCGGACATAACCCCCACCGGACATACCCCCACTGGACAAAACCCCCATTATTTCCTATCCTATTTTAGGAATAAAAGAAATAACATGGTAAATGATAAGATCTCAAGACAAAAGTTATATGATGTTATAACATATTTATTAATCTCTTAATCGGATGACGTAAAGTTGCAAAAAAAAAGAGATGGTGCTGTGTCAAAGGTGCCATCCATGTATCAATTGTCGGAACTTGACAGATGACGCAGACCATCTTCTGTACCAAACAGGATGATACGTTTTCTGGACTGCACGCCGTTGTCGTTGAACAGGAAAAGACCTTGGTCATCTCCTCCTGTCGTTGTCCATGCGTCTTCAATTCTCAACTCCTGGAGGGACGATGGCACTGGAATGATCATTTTCGTTGCCTTCGAGTGGTCCTTTTCATGAAATCTATCTGACCAAGTGCAAGTCTCCCACCGGCAGTCATTTGGTCAACAATGATCTGTCCTGGATTTCCCCGGTTGGCAACTGCTGGATGTCGTACGACCTTGCGAACCTTTGCTGCCTCAGCTTGAAAATTGTTAGGATCATGGCTTTGGTCAATAGAGGAGTGAAGATTAATGGTCCACTCCTTTTGTAGTAATTGTTTAGTGTACACCAGTCATTATAATCCTTATAGCTGAAATACACAAAAAAATGACAAGGATCTTAGGGAATAGAAATTTATGAATTTCTATATTAAAAATGTAAAAATTCTGTCTAAAATAGCTATTTTGGGGTGAGATGGGGGTTTTGTCCGACTTTTCAATTTTGGGGGTTTTGTCCGTGGGTGTTTTGTCCTAGGGGGTTTTGTCCGCTGGGGGTTTTGTCCGGATCCCAAAATGGCAGCATTTGATCTGCTCTGTTACAAGTAGGTGCAAAAAAGTTTATATACACCGATACCAAAAAATTAAACATGGAAGTACAGTTAGAGCTACCACTCCAGTCATTCAAGATAAAGTTGATTCGATATGTTTGCTCTGCTGAACACCATGATCTTAACCCTACCTGGCCTGGGCGATTTGGGGTGTATCACAGCCTGTGGGGGGTGGGGGGTGGAAAGTGCTCTCCCTATATATTTTCTCTACCACTAAGGCTAGAGCACTGAAACTTACTACACAATATCTTGGGTTCAAGCCCTACAGGGAAATGTAAAAAAATCCAAGATGGCCGCCATGATTACGTCACAGTGACGTCATCTTCCCGGAAGCCATTTTTCGACCTTTTTGGGGTCGATTTTCGAAATTTTCATTTTTCCGATTTTTCTATCGAAAAAAATCAAATAAAATCTAGAATAATTAGTTTTGCATAAATAAAATACTTTCAAGGCCTTTTAAGCAAGGAAAATGTGAAGAAATTGAGAGAAACACGACTTTCACGGATACCACATGGACGCCATTTTGAATTTGCCCATGATCCTCCGCCCGGAGGTATATGAAAATAGGCTCAAAATGAACCCAATAAGATAAGCTTTAAAGTCACCAAGTTTTAGCCTCCTCGGTTTTGTCGTTTCGGAGCAGCAGAGAAAAGTTCACTAGGGGGGCACTTTACGCCACCCCCCCACCCCCAACCAGGCCAGGTAGGGTAAAGAAGCAAATATCAGCAAAGTAATGGACATAGCGCCAGGTCTTATCACTATAAGCATAATGGTGTTTACCCAGAAGTACTCTAACATATTTTAGGGAATACATGAAAGAGAGAACCCACCAGCAGTCCCTCCAGAATGCGGCGTAGGTGTGAAATGATCAGTGGTATAAAACAATGCTACAAAAACAAATCACATGCCCGCCGACATAATCACCAAACATGTAGTTTCCACTCGAGAGAAGGAAAACATATTCCAAACGAGCCGCCATTACTCGAATAAGTATTCCAGTAAAAATTAGTATCGACACTCTGAGAGAAAGGGGACTAGAGCGCATCATGCCTGCAGCTTGTGTCGAGCGTCGTGATTGGCAAAAACAAAAAATGCTAATTTTTTTCCTATTTATTTCTCTGATTATTACTGTTTCGAATCAAAATATTTTTTCTTCGTGAAATATAAGAATTACCCGAAAAAAATCTTTCTTTTTTTAAATAATTGTTTCGTGCCAAATCGTTTGTACCACATTTGTTAAAATTCTCCTTTACATGTATTTCTCCGATATTCCCCAGTGAAAATAGTTGTGGGCTGGGAGTCCATGACATTATCCCCCAACGACAGTTTCCCCAGGCGACATTTTCTCCCACCCTAATATTACATGCTGTTCGTGGAAGACTTATCATGGGATTACGAATTAATCAACAAGGAGGAGCAGCAAGATGAAGGCAATTGGCGAGTGAAACAAAGGTAGGCTAGATGACTTATCATGGGATTACGGATTAATCACTCAGTCAGCTTAACTAAGAGTATAATATAAACAATGCTGCAAAGAAATTTGAAGTTATTTATTGGGATAGTAACTTAAGAAGATTATATGCCAATGAATGAAAAGTGATCAAAAATTTCCTCTGCATGAAAGCGGCAAAAATTTGATATTGTTATTTGATCACTTCAACAATACTCCTTAAATTCCTAGAACTCTCCTACGTGTAAACTTAAAAAAATCAAGATGGGGAAATGACAGCGACTGCGATTGTCGGCAGGTCGTAATTATTACGACACGTAATATTAGGGTGCGGAAAATGTCGCCTGGGGAAAATGTCGTGTGGGGATACTGTGGACATTTCCCCCAGTGGGCATTTCCTCCAGTGGACATTTCCCCCATGGACATTTGCCCAATGGACATTTCCCCCATGGACATTTCTCCCAGTGGACATTTCCCCCATGGACATTTCCCTCATGGACATTTCCCCCATGGACATTTCCCACAGTGGACATTTCCCCCATTGGACATTTCCCCCAGTGGGCATTTCCCCCATTGGACATTTCCCCCAGTGGACATTTCCTCCTCCAGTGGACATTTCCTCCAGTGGACATTTCCCCCAGTGGGCATTTCCTCCAGTGGACATTTTCCCCAGTGGACATTTCCTCCTCCAGTGGACATTTCCTCCAGTGGACATTTCCCCTAGTGGGCATTTCCTCCAGTGGGCATTTCCTCCAGTGGACATTTCCCCCAGTGGACATTTCCTCCTCCAGTGGACATTTCCTCCAGTGGACATTTCCCCCAGTGGGCATTTCCTCCAGTGGACATTTCCCCCAGTGGACATTTCCTCCAGTGGACATTTCCCCCAGTGGACATTTCCTCCAATGGACATTTCCTCCAGTGAACATTTCCCACAGTGGACATTTCCTCCAGTGGACATTTCGCCCAGTGGACATTTCCTCCAGAGGACATTTCCCCCATGGACATTTCCTCCAGTGGACATTTCCTCCAGTGGACATTTCCCCCAGTGGGCATTTCCCCCAGTGGGCATTTCCCCCATGGACATTTCCTCCAGTGGACATTTCCTCCAGTGGACATTTCCCCCAGTGGACATTTCCCCCAGTGGGCATTTCCTCCAGTGGACATTTCCCCCAGTGGACATTTCCCCCCGTGGACATTTCCCCATGGACATTTCCCCCATGGACATTTCTCCCATGGACATTTCCCCCAGTGGACATTTCCTCCATGGACATTTCCTCCAGTGGGCATTTCCCCCATGGACATTTCCCCCAGTGGCCATTTCCTCCAGTGGACATTTCCCCCATGGACATTTCCCCCATGGACATTTCACCCAGTGGCCATTTCCTCCAGTGGGCATTTCCCCCAGTGGATATTTCCCCCATGGACATTTCCCCCATGGACATTTCCCCCAGTGGGCATTTCCTCCAGTGGACATTTCCCCCATGGACATTTCCCCCACGGACATTTCCCCCATGGACATTTCCCTCAGTGGACATTTCCCCCATGGACATTTCCCCCAGTGGGCATTTCCTCCAGTGGACATTTCCACTATGGACATTTCCCCCATGGACATTTCCCCCAGTGGGCATCTCCTCCAGTGGACATTTCCCCCATGGACATTTCCCCCATGGACATTTCTCCCACGGACATTTCCACCAGTGGACATTTCCCCCATGGACATTTCCCCCAGTGGGCATTTCCTCCAGTGGGCATTTCCCCAGTGGACATTTCTCCCATGGACATTTCCCCCAGTGGGCATTTCCTCCAGTGGACATTTCCCCCATGGACATTTCCCCCATGGACATTTCCCCCAGTGGGCATTTCCTCCAGTGGACATTTCCCCCATGGACATTCCCCCATGGACATTTCCCCCATGGACATTTCCCCCATGGACATTTCCCCGTTGAATGCTCATTTCTACATGTACAACTGTATGCTTGTATTCGTTCCAGTGGTAAGGTGGTGAAGATGCTGGTATTCTTCATGACTGGTGACCGCGATATCACGGCCAGGCTAGGACAGTTACAGGTAATGCTACGTTACATCCCTCATTTCTCTCCTGTATATTTTGGTTTCGCTCTTTCAGAAAATCCCATTTGGTCAGTGATGTCCTGTCACAAGGTCTTGCATCGATTTGATTTGTACAATTGCTAAAACCTCTGAAACTGAAATTTCTCAGGACCGCCCCTAGCCCCCCCCCCCTTCCCCCTTCCTGGCAGCCACTTAAAATTTACCCATGATCCTTTGCATCCGATATGCAACCCCTCCCCCCTCCCAATCATCTGCCTACTAGCGTCAGCTGCTTTTCCTAATATAGCCAATGTCTATTAACATGCAGTAATTGCTTCCAACCTGTACCACTATCTGACTTGATATATTCTCATTACCCTAATGTACACCCATTGTTTATATCTTTGATACTAGCATAGTATTCGAAGAACAGTGCAGTGTATTGTTCTCAAATTATCTCCAAATTACAGTTGCCTACTGTTGACTGTATCCACCCCTTGGTCAATCTCATGGCATCAGGTTGTATACCTCCTTCTGTCCGATTTACCCTCTGATTGCACTGGAGTTGAATTTGCGGCATGGAGACGTTGTATTGTGTGTTCTTATGTAATAATTTAGCATAGACCCTGTTAATTGTTTTACAAATATACTGAATGCATTTCCCATCTCTCTCGTATACAGATACAGCCTCCCTGTGTCGATCAAAATCGATATAGACCATATGTGCATGTGATCCTCGTTTTTCTGCACAGTGCTGTCAGAGGGTGTTACACCAACTTATAGGAGGTTACAAACTCTGACAATGTGAGAATGCCCCTTGGTAGGATTGTCAGTTAGTAAACAGTTTGATGAGCCCAATTTTTTTTGAAAATTGACGGTCAAACATGGTAGTCACAGGACCTACGAAGTAGGATGGGCATTAGGACTCTGACGCGCACTGAACTCTTGGAAATTCCCTCGGCTCAAGTTGAAATCCTGCCTATATTAAGATGGGCACAACCGGGCCCAAGTCAGAATCACCAGTGCATTCGGACTCTGACGCGCACTGAACTCTTGGAAATTCCCTCGCCTCAAGTTGAAATCCTGCCTATATTAAGATGGGCACAACCGGGCCCAAGTCAGAATCACCAGTGCATTCGGACTCTGACGCGCACTGAATTCTTGGAAATTCCCTCGCCTCAAGTTGAAATCCTGCCTATATTAAGATGGGCACAACCGGGCCCAAGTCAGAATCACCAGTGCATTAGGACTCTGACGCGCATTGAACTCTTGGAAATTCCCTCGCCTCAAGTTGAAATCCTGCCTATATTAAGATGGGCACAACCGGGCCCAAGTCAGAATCACCAGTGATTTTCATGAAAAATCACCAGAAATTTTCATCAAAAGTAGATCAGCTCAGAACTTGCTGGTAACAATCCCTTAATGCACCTTCATGCAAAAAATCAAGGTTCTAATGTCAACGGTTCTCTTTATTTTGCCGACAAAAGGATTCGGATGGACTCGCTCACTCACTGACTGACTACCGGACAATTTGCAGATGGTAGCCTACTTCGTAGGAATTTCAATTTTTGATTTTGAGGTCACAAAAACACACCTAAACGAAAATTGAAAATTGATGGTCCTATTTTAATTTTGATTTTGAAAAACCAAAAATGAAAAAAATTGAACTTTGCAAGTTTACACGGACCTATAAGCCAGAAAAACTTTCTTTAATTCAAGAGAATTATTAAAACTGCAGTGTTCTTGTATTCAATGTAGTGATCCTTCATCTCTGTATACGGTAATTCCCCTAATAATTCGATCACCGGAAGTGCAGCAAAAATGGCTCATATCTGGCAATATTCTTCATGGCACCAGCTGCAAATTGTCACGTTTTGTCATTATATGACTTTCTTCAATTTGAATGACGAAAGAGAATGTTACTTTTCTCTGTCTTTGAATAACAGAGTTGAAAAGTGAACTTCCTGTGATTGAATTATTAGGGGAATTACCGTATTACTGTTATTGTGGTGATCATTGTGTCACTTATTTTATTTCCAGCAAAAGTGAAATGTAGTTTATCCAGCTTTTTTGTGCTTCAAGATTTGCTTTTTGTTGTGTATTTGGGCCATATCTACTTTGACATATATTTCCTTTATCCTTGGTTCTTACAATTTTGCCTAAACAAATTGAGTTTTCCCATGTTTGCAGATATTGTGCATACGAAAAAATGTGAGTTCCACCTCATTCACTATCCAGACTTTCTCTGAACATTTCATTGAAAATTGAGTTGCATCATTTTTCAGAATTTTTGTTTTGTTTTGTTCAATTCATTTGTGCACTGAAAATTCAGTTTTACATGTGCTTGTTCAGGAAAATTTGAGAAAATTTCTACAGAATTTTTCCTGAGTTGAAAACAGTTTCTTAAGCAAGTTTTGGCATGTACTCTGTCATTTACTGCTCGGACTTGGATTGTTTATTTGCTTGGTTGCTTTATTGATCATTTTTATTTGCTCGGTTGCTTCATTGATAATTTCTGCATTAACAGAGGCTCCTGTCTGACAAGGCTGCAGCTAAACGTTCACTCTCATCTCATGTCTTGTCTCAAGTAAGTTTTGAAGATAATAAATATTCCACAAACTCAGGTGTCGCTGATCAGCTACATTGAGTACGCCAGCTATTAGCTGCGAAATGTAGCCCTCGAACATGTTGAGCGCGACGAAAACATCTAGGTCAGATTTGACAGAATCTCAGCTGTGTCAGCTGCAGTCATACTGGTGAACCTCTGTTATCCTGGTGAAACTGTTATCCTGGTCAACCTATGTTATCCTGGTCAACTTCTGTTATCCTGATGAACTCGTATTATCCTGGTCAATCCATATCCTGGTCAACCCTTGGTCATGTTATCTTGTCAACCTGTTATCATCATCATCCTGTGTTATCCTGCTCAACCTATGTTCTGCTGATCAACCCTTATAATCCTGGTCAACCGATCTTATCCTGGTCAACCAGTTATCCTTGTCAACCTGTTATCGTTGACAACCTGTGTTATCTTGGTCAATGAGGGTGGTTGGTGTCTGCTCGGTGGGCATGGGTTCCTGTTGCTTAAATCATATTGCTGAGAAGCAACAGGAACTTGATAATGTGGTGTCTAGCACTGTAATATCACTTGTCTTTATTGCACCAATGTAAGCGTCTTGTCTGTGTCAACCTATGTTATCCTGGTCAACCCGTATTATCCTAGTCAACCCATGTTATCCTGGTCAACCCATATCATGGTCATCCCTTGCACAATGTTATCTTGCACAACCTGTTATCATGGTTAAGCTGTGTTATCCTGCTTTACCTATGTTCTGCTGGTCAACCTATATAATCCTGGTCAACCCATGTTATCCTGGTCAACCAGTTATCCTTGTCAGCCTGTGTTATCCTGGTCAACCGATGTTATCTGCGACTTGCTAATCCTGTTCAGCCTTTGCCATTCTGTTTAACCCATGTTATCCTGATCATTCTATGTTATCCTGTTTAACCTATGTTATCCTGATCATTCTATGTTATCCTGATCAACCCTTGTTATTCTGTTTAACCCATGTTCCTGGTCAACCCTTGTTATCCTGTTTAACCCATGCTATCCTCTTTAACCTATGTAATATCTTGATCAGCCCATTTTGTTTAACTCATGTTATCCTGATCAGCCTTGTTATTCTGTTTAACTCCTGTTCCTGGTCAACCCTTATTCTGTTCAACCCATGTTATCCTGAAAAATACAATGTGCAATGCTTCAATGGTGAGACGATAATCGATAGTGAAATACAAGGACATGTATCAGCCAGGGGACCAACTAACAGAAGTTATAAATTACATGTATAACCTCTACAAGTGATTATATCCAAATCTTCACTGTTCACAAATTTTGACCAGTAATGAAGTCACAGGGTGTAATGATCTCTGTTAATTCATGTAATACAGTCCATTACTATATTTAACAAGCTTCATGCTTTCAAGTGCTTGTGGTACATTCACAAACTTAGATAAAACATGAGATTTCAGCTTAGATACTTGTATTACATCAGCTTGTATCCTTGCATCCCAGATTTTCCCCTCAATTATGTATAATTTTCCTGGAATGCCAGACATTAAGGATGTCCGCTGGTGTTTTTTGGCTTTGGCAGCCATTTTGCCTGTTTTTCCTATTGGGTTATCTCCCTTTCCTAGGTTAAGAGATAGGAATTTCCTTTAAAAGCCGCCTAGCCGAGAATTTTGCACAGCAACATCCATCCAAAATAATAAATTTTGATAGATATTGTGATTATCTGCAAACGGTTAGAATATACATGTAAGAAAAAGTTAAATACTATTTATATGAATTTTTCATGAATATGCTTCAAAACTAGGGCTATTCCCTATTTTTTCTGAGCTATCAAAGTGAGCATGGGTCAGTTCACTTCACCTTGCCTACTGCTAAAAAATGCACACCAACCTGTTTTTTTTTTCTTCCTCATATTACACAATTATGAATACAACACACATTATTCAATACGTTATTTACTTTGATTTACCACCAGCGGACATCCTTAAGGTTGATTAGGGAGGTATTACTTGTGGCCACACTCGATCTTGAAGATGAAGAGCTGCACTCATTTTTGTTTACTCTGCAAATTGGCCCTTATAAATTAACAAGGTACTCTGCAGATGGCATGATGATGTAACATGTATGACCCAATCCAATCTTCTGAAGGTAACTTTGCCACGTTTGCTTTAGAAGATCGTGTTTTCTTCCCTCTGGTCAACTTTTAGTGGCATTCCTTCCCACAAACATTTTGTGGTAAATGCACACAACAGTTTATAACCTCTGACAGTTATTGTTACATGTATGTGTAGTTCATAACTTGGTGAGGTTATATTTCTTATAACTTGGTCCCCTGAGTGTGGATAGGCGAAAAAGTCATCGGTACCGATAAATACTTAAAATTAATCAAATTGTCACCTGTTATTGAGGGACTTGTAACTTTGAATTCTGAAACTTTCTTTTTCCCATTTCAGGTGTGTGTCTTTGACCATGTTGTCTTTTGCTCAACCTATTTGTTCCTGTCCGGCACCACTCCAGGTAATGACGATTTCTAACATTTTTGTGTCCTTAGAAGCATTCAAGAATTACGTATCGGTGTGCAAAAAATTATGAAAGTTACACCTCCCCCCCCCCCCCTTTCCCCATGTGTGCCTGGTGTACAAACTTTCTTTGACCCTGCACCCCCATGTACGCATAGCTCGATCACCATGAAAAGTAAGACTTGACGGCAATAATTTGTCTTGCATGCATACCAAATTGTGGCGATCGAACACATAAAACCAATTTGGTTGGAATGTTGTACCCGAAGAGATTAGAATTTAGTTGTAGAATCTTTAGCTTCAGCCCGAGTGCTTGCAATTCTGACGGTATGAAATGAAACTGTGCCAAAAAACAAAAGCTGTCTGACTAAAAGTAAAGAATGCTAATGTCTCCTCGGTTTATATTTGGCCTGTATATACTTTGAAATTTCCCGTGTGTGCCCCCGATAAAATCGGGTAGATGCTCCAGTTCGCCATGGGCAAAAGTTTCCAAAACTGTTGCCGAATCTGGAGATACCTATTGCTGCTGTTGATGTCACAAGGTCAAAGGTCAATGTCACAGCAGCAGGGGTTCAAATGTTTTTAAAAAATAACCGGGGTTGGTGACAAGTAAGAACGATTTCTACCAGTATTCTCCCAAACTAATAATTTTGTTGTTGTTGTAATTTTGCATAGTAAGGTATTTTGTAAGGCATATTGCCCAAGTATGTCCAATTGTTTCATGATGATAGTATTTTCATTTTGCCCTTGTTTGAAGGTGTCCCAAATAAACATTCCAATTACAGGCCATGAAATTGTCTCATGAACAACCAGTTTGGATATTCTGAGGGTATTGTCATCATCTTGTCTGTCCATTCATCTCCAATTTCTCGTTAACAGGATATCTTAAAAATGAATGTGCCTAGGAACTCCAAATTTGGCTATCACACATGCATTTTATCACAGAGAAGAAGCCTATTGAAAATCAGTAAGATGGACCCATCTTTTCAAGGTCACCAGGTCAAATTTGTCACCAAATCCATATCTGTAGAATTTTTAGTCCCAGGTTCACAGAACTTTAAGTAGACGTGTAGTCTTGGGCTACCAATTAGCTTTGGTGTATTTGTCATCATGCACATAGGTCCGTCTGTTTTCTCATTACCTTGGATGTCACATGCTTATGATCCCAAAAAGAAGTACGGTTTTTGTAAATGATTATTCCTTCTTCTGCGTTGAGGTCAAAATGATTGGATATGCTAAAATTCAGTCCATTTTCCACTTGACCGGTCTGGGTGAACGATTTTAACACTCTACAAGCCGGACCATTGCAGCTGCAGATTTCAAATTTGGTATGCAACATTGCTGAGTGGCAAAGCACACGCCTATGCAAATTGGGCACATTTTGATGTTTTTTGTGGTTTCCATGGCAACTAAATGAAAAATATCCATATAATTATGTTGACACTCTAGAAGCCGAACCGTTGCAGCAGGAGACTTCAAATTTGGTATGCAACATTGTTGTGTTTCAATGCACAATTTGGTACATTTTGATGCTTTTTGTGGTTTCCATCGCAACCAAATGGAAAATATCCATATAGTGACATTAACACTCTGGAAGAAGAACTGTTGTAGCTCAAACATAAAATTTGGTATACAGTATTTGTGCGTTAAATTGGGTACATTTAACAGGCACCGGCATCAATAAAGGGAGGTATATATTTTAATACCCTCCTTTCTACTGACCCTGTATTACGGTCAATCTTGCTGTACACAATTTCTCTTCCAAATTTAAATCTGTTGGTTTCTCGTTTGCTTCCAGATATGACCAAGACTTTTATTACACAAGAAAATCAAATGAATCGATGTGTCACAATGAAGGAATTCTGGGATAGAAGTTGGGGTGTACAGAGCCATCCAGAAAATGAGTCCCCAGCTCAGACTGATGCCACGCTTGACGCAACGACACAGATGCCAAGAAATACGACAACAACTGATGCTTCGGTCAACAATTCAAATGTGTATCCTAGCCTACCATTGGCTGATTTGTCTGCGACCAATCAAACCGCTCAACATGTACAGAATCAGGGTTACAAGCCTGTAACTTCTAACCACATTCCGTCATCTGTGATAAGCTGTATTTCTCAGGCCCTCCGGTGGGCCTCTCAGGGAAGGGACACAGACTTAAGCCAGTGTGATCGTCCCATTGATGACATTCCGCCTCACCTCCGTGACCCCGACCACATTCAGGTCCTAGTGACCGGCAGCATTCACCTGGTGGGAGGAGTCTTGAAATTGATTGACCCCGACCTGAAAACTATTATTTAACGAACATGTATATATAGTTTGATAATGGCCCAATTTCGATATATATTTCGAAGAGTGGATGGACTCTGTGCTGGGAAACATGCCCTAAACAGCTAGAACAAAAGAATGAGATAAAGGCAGCCAACCATGACCAAATTTACTGGGGGCAATTATAACATTATGCTTTATTAAGAAAAACCAGTTTTTTCAGCCATAAAATTCATTTCATGTGACAAAAAAATCCGAAACTTCTGAATATGAAAGATATAACAGATCTCCCAACATATGTGAAATTTGGAGAGCCTCTATGATGATTTTCTCCAAATTTCCCCCCCCCCCCCATGGTAACCTTTATCACAGTACTAAATCGACAAGGATGATTAAAGAAGGCAGCAGTACATTTGTCCGCGTGTTACAGTCTTCTGAAGGCGGGATGACGTCTGCTTGTAGCCAGATAATTGCAGCAATGCTAAAATGAGGCATCAGATGATTGTATGTAAAATATGGCGACAAAAAAATGACTGGACACCAACAAACATACCTTTCATTCACAGGCTGAAAATCTCCCATTTTCGGGTAACGATGCACACGTCTGTTTCAAATTACGCTGCGCTTGAAAATGAAAATAACCGAATGACCTATAATCATCAGTTGTACAACAAATGTACTGCTGCCTCCACCTATAATCATCCCTGTCGATTTAGTACTGTGCTTAAATGGGATCATTACCCCAGTGGCTCTGTCCGTGGGAATGTGGCTCCTGATTAACTTTCTGGTTCATACTTTGGCATTGATGACTCTAGTTGTTAAATTATTTCCGCATACAGAATAAGCATAGGCAGGAATGAAAACGACTAAATCAGAAAGAACCTGGTGCAGATTAGCGAGGTTTTGACTCCCATCAGGTGCAGTTTGGAGTACCAAAAGGGAATATCACCTTAAAGAAAGAACATTTCTCGTTAGCTTAAAATATATCGTCTTGTTGTAAGGTCAGAGTATTTTCTAGACCCTGAGTCTTAGGGTTTTTGAATGTCTTTACGGAGAGAGTAGCGTGCTATTTTTTCACTTCAAAATAGAGGATTTTGTACAAATCCACTATTTCAAGATGCTCTTTTAAAAATCCAAAGACTCGCGGCCTGAAAATTACTCCGACCATAAGACAAGTTAATAAACTTCAAGCTAACTGAAAGTTTTTTTCTGTACCATAAGACGTGATATTCATTTTGGCACTCCAAACTGCACCTCATGTGGGCCAAAACCGAACTCCGGGTTCCCAGTCACTCGGGGGGAAATCGGGGAAAATGATTTTCCAGTTTTCCAGTCAGGGAATTTGAGAAAAATACCCAACATCAGGGAAAACCCAGGGAAATTGAGTAGCAAGAGAGGAGTTGCATGTGGCTTTTTAGTGCACACCAGGGATGCACATTTTCCTTCGAAGGGAGGCCATGTGCATTTGTGCAAGTTGCCTATGTATTTAATTGCTGCATCCCTGTCGTGGAGGAAATATTTTTCAGGGAATTTGGGAAATTAATCAGGGAAAAATCAGGGAATTTTGTTTCCTTGAAAAATTGGGAACTAGACCTTGCTGGGTCCTTACTGCCAAGGGCCAAAGAGTGGGTCACAAGTCCGTGCGCAGAGTTCTCCATTGTTCAGAATATATATTCTGAAAGGGGCATTAGCAATTCCTCGCCTGATTAGGCCAGAGACACTATAATAAAGGAGACTGGTGACCGGCTTAGTGTCTTTGAAGGCATGTTCCTTGCGCTAAGATAAGCAGTGATAAGAATCAGATACTTGTTGATTAGCTGACGCTCGCTAAAACAACACATGTATATTGCGAGTCGTAGTCAGCCGTCGCTGCCAACGTTCTCCACTTCAGCCGCGTCCATGAATTGCTGCCAAATCGCCGTTTTGTTCATTTTTCAAAGATTTTTTTCCATCATTTCACCTGAACAAAGTCGCATTTCAACTTCACATAGCAGTTTTCGAACTACTTATGATTTACACAGTAATTTCCATTGGTCATAAAAATGATGTAAAGCGCTACAATCGGTTGCATATTTGTCCAATAATTAGAAAAAATTACATATTTTTCGACAGCCGTAAAACCGGAAATGCAATTATTTCCTATCCAAACGAGTAACACATTGTCGAGAAATATACAAGAGACGAAAGAATATAACCCAACAACATAAAAAATATCTTTTTTGTCGAGATATCTTGTTTCATGTGTACACAAACTGGTTGTACAAATTATTATCGTCCTATTTTCCCTCCCGCTATCCCGGCGGATAATTCGCATCAACAATCAACAAACTTTGAAAGAACATTTCTCACGATATATTGAATATATCAGCGTAAAGTTGACGGAAATAAGTATATAAATATGTTACTTACCCTGTTTCAAGCATAAAAGACACGAACTGTAACTGTGAGCCTCAAAATAATCCAGGAATTTCAAGAAGTATATTCTACGAAAAACAAAATGGCGTCAATCTGGGGAAAGTTTCTCTCAAGTCTCTCGCTCGATGTCACGTTGAGAAATTTTAATGAGTTTTTCTTCTTTTGTTGTTTCGGCTAGCGTCGTCACTCAATGGTTCACTTTCCTCATAACCAATAAAACGACTGTTGTGGGCAAGATCTAGTGTTGCTCTAGATGGAAATATGACGCAAGAAAACTCGATGATGAAGCCGAGATTGATTTTATTCAATCCTCCAAGTTCCAATAATACAGGTATACGCAATTGAAACAATAACCAGCAGTAGGTCACAATCAAAGTTCTTGTAGACAGATCGTACAGTCAAATATCAAGTCATGATGTTATATGACATACTGAGACAGAACGCCACCTATCTCAGGAGACCAAGATGTTACAAGTCTAACCAGTATATAAAACACCACCGTTTTATACAGCTGAGTAAACAAAGCACTTGGCACAGCCTCGTACCAAACACTCAATTAGAGACACTGCCGGAATGACACTTGAGCTCTGTGGCTTGTTTAACAAAAATGATTCAAATAGCATACATGTCTACTATATTAAATGGAAGACAATTTATAGTAAATGCATCTCCCTAACACACAGCAGCAAATCAAGTTTATATTCGAGTATATAATTAAATCTGAAGTGCCAAATCTCTTGCTCTACCAGACACCAATTATCGTTATCAGCTACCTTAAACTGTCGGTGTTTCCTGATCACTCAAGTGCATACAGCCGGTCAGTTTCCTAGCTTCTATCCAAATAGCAGAGATACGCCCCCAAACCCTAACATACTATACATGTAGTGTATGAAATTACAATAAACTTTCCAAAACTGATTTAGATAAATGTAAAAACTCAAATAGATACATATATATGATTTTCTACATAATAACCTAATCAAAATATAAATGAGCCTAAATCCTTCATTATCTCATTCGATATTTTACAACGTGATCCGCAAGGAACATCCGAGAGATTCACACCTTTGAACCTTTGATCTTAAGCCGCTCGCCAGTCCCCTTTATTATAGTGTCTCTGATTAGGCCTACTGTCTATGGTTGTGATGATTCCTTTAATAATTCAATCACTTATTAAAATTCAATCATTTTGAGAAATTGGATCAAACTCAAAAATCATTAAAGTTAGAAATACTGGATTATCTGCATGATTTTGGACCATTTTGTCAACTTCCTGTTCTAATAAATTTGATCACCCTCTGATTTATGGTGGACAATTTCACTTCAAGTGATTGAATTATTAGGGGAATTATCATATTGTATGCATGGGTTGCTATGGTTACACAATTTGTGAAAAAAAATCCTGGGTTTATTGCTTGGGTTTTAAAAGCATGTACCTGTCCATTTAACTTATGTCAATTCTGCGCCTTTTTTTTTTACAATTTTGTACATATATCATGTATATTAGGGAGATTCTGGTAAACTTTTACGTCTAAAATAATATGAAAAAAATCTGCACATTATCCATGATAGTTGATCTTGAAGGTAATTAAATAAATGAGAAAATTTGTGTATTGGGTTCTGGGCTTCTCTAAATTACGAGACAATCGCTCTCCGTTTTAAGGAGTCGAGAGAAGAATAAGAACGTGCCTTCCATAGGACTTCGCCAGCTAAAGCTGACTTAGCCCAAAAACTACATTTGAACCCGCTTGGAATGAACATTTTTGCATACATCCGTTTTGAAAACAATTGAAAAGGCAATGCTGCATCACCATGGCATTCATGGAAATGAACATAGTTCAGGAATGTCCTGAGATAATGAACTTTCCAGCACGAAGGTTCATTGTGAAGGAGTTGACGCTTTGGAACCGCGAATTCGTTTTTGAAACGAGGTCAAAGCTGCTGTGGATAAAGGGCTGATATATGGGAAAGGCATGTAAGATAAGTAGAATGGCCGGTTTTAAAATAAAATTATATGCATTGTCTGTTTTATAGAAATAAATAGCGATGTCAGAATGCATATCTATGGGGACTATATTATTATTGGGGTTTGTCTGTCCGTGATACCGCTCCTCCGACTTCACTTCCGGATACAAACTTATGAAAAACTTGCATTAGGGTCTCGCTTGAGATGTTCTTCATGCTGATTCACCTATAGGTGGCAAAGTCAAAATTCTGTATCTGGACAATAATTGAATGGATTCTTTTCGAATTTGGTATATGTGAACCTTGCCTCAAAATGCAGCTTGGGGTTGTTTTCATGCCGATCTGCCTATAGGTGGCACCACCTTTTTTTTGAGGGGGGGAGGTCCTTTTCTGTTGGATTAATGAGTACATTATCTAATAAATAATGTCATAATGTATGTTATACACCTAGCCAAGAGTTTAACCCATTAAAATTAAGATTATGCAGGGTGATCAAACCCAGTATCAGTTTATATTGCAGCCACATAGTGCTCTGGCTTGCAAAACAACTGAATTCTTATCTTAATGGTGATGTTTTTTATTGGATCTGGAGTGGAGACATCCACATCGGAAAGGATTGCCTTTTCATGTCATATTGGATATCTCAAAATTTCAATGAAAAAAAAAAGAGAAAAAAAGAAGAAGATTTTTACAGCATAAATTTATCAGTGGATAGGGGTGCAGGAAAAATAATATTTTTTATACAGCCATAATGCTGAGCAGCACAGTTCCTCGTAGAGACGGAACCATATTGTTCCCATGGTTACTGTGTAGTTTGTGACTAAATTAATCATTTACTCCTCTGTTCCATGTATCGTACACAAGTCACCAACAGGTTGTGAATATGTGATGTTTTTTTTTGTGGGATCATACCGTTAATGGTGCCATACTGTTAAATCATTATGAACTGAATAGTTCTCGTCTGTCAAAACTTGCCTCGGAAAAGGTGAATACATCTTCATTAGCCCATGCCGATTTCCAAGTGCACACATCAAACTATCTACAGCCTTGGTATATTAGCCCAATAGTTCTCCTCAAAGCAGAGACGTCATTGACCTCAGCTCGATTTAAATTGACCTAACCACTTTGCTGTTGACCACAAGCCTCACACTGCTGAAGTGATATGGGCGTTGATCCTATCAAGGTACTCCGACTTCCTCTGCCATTAAAAACTGGCTGTTACCATAACAGTGGAATAACATTGAGTGTGACATTTAACCAAAACCTAACCGCCATATTAGGAGAAATGACCTTGATACTTGGGGAAGACGCACCCTACACACAATCATTGGTTTGTCTCTCATTCGTAGGTGAAATTTACACCTCAGATTTTGAACGCTGAACTTGGTCTGATATATCAGTGCTAGTTTGCAGTGTGAAGATAGGAATTGTCTTGGTGTAATGGAGTTGTCCTGCATACAATGTTATACATTTGTCGAAAATAGTGTCCAATAATCTGTTATGTTTATGCAGTAATAATAAAGGAATAGTTAGCCTTTGGAAAAACTGGGTTGCAAATGAAATAATGGTTCTATCCGTGTCCAAAAGAATGTTTTATTTATTTTTGTGATTTATTTTAATGAACTAAAATGCACCATGCAATTTTCAATTCTCTCAATTATTGCAGGTAACTCCAAAACCCTTTTCATTATGCTGCTTCAGTAGGGAAGTAGACATGGATAGGAAAGTATTTTTAAGGGTCAACTTTGACAATCATTGTTTAAACAACAATGTGTATAGATCACATAATTGGGCCTAGATTATGCAACTGGTCCAAAGAAAATTGGTTTACCATTTTACAAGCATTTGCATAACTGCGCAAGAAAGACTATGGTGTGCAAAAAGGTCTTTTTCTACAACCTACAGCAAAAATGTCAAATGCATGCATGAGAGTGCTCCATTACATTGTCAGTGAATTAACAACATTGGTTCATCTCAGACATGCAGATTTGTTTCTTTATCGATGTCTAGTGTGCAGTGCAGCTTATTTGATTGAAGAAAGTTATAACATTATTAAATCTTGAAAAGAAGAATGAGGCATGGCACTTCTGGGCCACCGTCAAAAGTTTTAATTCTTTTTTTCTCGGTTGAAACAAAAATCGGAAAAATGAATAACAAATACTCTGACACTGTTGAAATGGTTCTTCCATTTGCACAATACTTTTTCAAAGATTTACTATTTCTTCAAGCTGTTTATGTGCACATATATCATGTACATTATATTATTTTCTAATTGTTTTGTTGTCAGTTTTCTTTATATTCATAGCATTAGTCATGTTGATTATCTTGTAGTAATCCCTCTAATAATTCAATCAGCCCAAATTTTGAGACAAAAATTCAATCTGCTGTTCTAATAAATTTGATCACTCTCTAAAATCCTTGAAATAACAAATAAATAATGGATTATCTGCATGATTTTGAACCATTTTGTCAACTTCCAAGTCTAAAAAAATTGAAACCCCCGCCTAGATTTTGACACCCCCTCCCCTAGATTTTATTGCTTGTTAAAGGGATTACTACTTGCAGAAAATAGTGCGATAATTTATTTAGAAGTCGAGTTAAAATTGCTTACAATAGTCACTACACACCAATCAAAATCTAAAGTAATGTGATCATTTTACGTCTAGAAGGCATCGCAGATGAGTTTGGGCTATGAGGCCATTTGTAGTCTGGGGGGCAAGATAGAGTTGTCGATAGCAATTCAGGCCTTGTGATAAGAGGCGAGCTTCTCATGCTCAAACTTTACTTACCTAAAATAAATTTAAGGAGATTAGTCTATTGCTTGTGTAAATATTGAGGAGAGCAGTCTATTGCTCGCCTAACTATTGAGAGCAGTATATAGCCCGCATAAATTCTGAGGAGTGCAGTCAATTGATCGCCTAACTATTGAGGAGAGCAGTTTTTAGCTCACAAAAAAAATTCAGGAGAGCAGTCTATTGCTCGCCTGTATCCTCTTATACTTGTATTGTATAATAGAGCTCTAGTCAAGCTGCTTAATAGAAATCTACTTATGGAGAGGTGTTGACCACTCGTTGACTAATGTGCAGTCGCGATAACTAGTGCTGCTGGAGATAATTAGCTGAAGCGGAAAGGATTTTGTTTGTTTAAGTTCCCCCGTAAGGTATGGTAAATGTGCCAAATATAAAAGATTAGCTATGAAAGATGCCAATTTTTTTAATGGCATGCAGTACACCATTCTTTTTTTTGTATACTTAAAGGGCATTAGAGGATTTTTATCAATATTTTTTTTTCTCTGGAATATGGGTCAGAAGAGTTAGTACTTAACTAAGAAATTTAAATTCTTTAGTTAAAGACCTGTGGCTCCATTTCCTCCAGTTAAACCGTTAATGAGCTCAGGCGTCGCGTGACCTGGTGACGTCAGAAAAGTGACCGTCTCCTGCGAGCAGATGTCTGAGCTATATATTAAGCTGTGAATTTGCGATTACTCCATCACGTATATCGCTGTATAATTAATCGAAAACGATTCGAAACCATGGAGGAATATGCCAGTGATGATGATCTATATACAGAGGACATAAATGGACATCTTGATGTTCTGCTGTATCTGCCCTACGCAGCAGTTCTACGGAAGCTCT